>APFE031275396.1:56419-73527 GCA_000404065.3 Pinus taeda | reverse complement strand
GTCGACAAGAAGTGACCCGTCGTAGGAGGGCCTTAATGAATCCCACATCTACGACACGGAACGGAGCAAATGATTTTTTGGAGGTGAAAACGATCTGATGATACAGGGTTCAGGGTGGCGGTCATGAAAAATGAAGCGTGAAGGTATTGCAGCGGGTGAGACACAAGCTGGGTTGGTGAATTCTCTAATCGACTTCTCTTGAACATATCGGTGACACTGAAATGGATTGATAGCGTTAACCCTAAAGATGGATGGTACAATGGACCAATGGTAGTATGACTGGTGAACAGAATAACCCAACCCGACTCAATCATGGTGATGGAGTAAAAATGTCATGTTTAAGAGTGACTCGCTACCAATAAAGTTTCTTCAAGTTTTCTTCCCAATTTTCCCTAGTCATTGCTAACCAGTACCTCTTTATTTTTACCAAGCTTGAGGAGGATAACATATGCTTGTTCTATAATTTTCCCTTCGGGAAAACCCGTCGCTATGTTTTAACGAGCCTAGCGACAGTGAAACTCGTTCTTGGCCCTATGGAGAAGTTTGTCGCTATTTGTTTTAATGAGTTTAACGACAAAGACAACTTGGTGCTTTTTCAATTTTAGAGAGTCTGAAAAAGGATGGAAAGGAAACTCCAGTAATCCTTTTTCGTCATATAATCCCTTAAGTCCAAAAAAGTATAAAATAATATGAAAGGGATGAATTTTCGATAGTTTTAAAGAGCTGAACAAGGCAAGCGCTCGATTTTTTTTGTAATAATCCCTCAGGTCCAAAAATATTAAAATCTAGAGGAGGGATAACACTTCCAGTAGCTTTAACGAGTTGGAGAGGCCAATTGCTCAGCAATCTTTTCATTTTTTATGAGTCAGATGAAAAGAGCTTAAAGGAGACTCATTTTTGAGGAACGAGTGATATTTTCGGGTAGCTACTAATTCCAGGTAAGGTTTGGAATTTTCCAATCATGGCAGTGTCACAAGGATGGCTAATAGAATCACTCGTCGCAGCTGTTCCTCAAAAGGGTAAACAATCAAATGGAGGCGTATGATCAACTAAAATAGAGTGGAGGTGATGGTAAGAACATGACCAGGGCTCAAAAGGTTGATGATAATGCATTCGCAATGGTTATTTACCAGAGGTTGGTTCATTTTTTAATGAGCTTAAACTCTGGGAGAACATTTGCTCATTGCTTAGGTTTAATTTTTTAACGAACTTAAACTTCGCATAAAAACTGCTCGTTCCAGTCGTATAATAAGGATGTCACATCGATAGGTTCAATTTTTAAGGAGCTTGCACCATTTGAAACTTTGCTCCGCTCCCTTTCGCATGCAAGCTAGGAATGAAAAACTACTGCCCTAAGGGTTAGTTAACTACTAAGGTTAGGTAGGAAAACTTTTCCTTTACTTTGTTGGTGCCATCTAGCCCCTGCAAAGGTGAACAGTCGATTAGACCAATCACCTAACTTAAGCAGTTGAAGTCAGAAAAACTATGGGGTTAGCGTTACGCTAGCTGCTTTTCACTCACGCACAAAAAAGTTTGCATGCCCCTAGGTATAGTGAAGTAGAGTTTCCAGGTTACCCTTCAATTTGCAGACAAAACATTTTTTCTGTCGGGAAAGGCCTACCTTCTGACGGAGGTATCTTATTCCAGTCTAATCCCATTTCCCTAAACGGACAGGTGTATCAGACTAGTCACATATCCTTCACGGAAACCTACCCTATACCTAAAGTTTTCCTGCCGAAGCAGACCAGGGTGCATGCCCCCTGGGTTTTAGTCATGGCCACTAAATTACTCGCGTTCTTCAGACAGATGGACTGGAGATTGATGAGACATTCCTTGCATGAAAAGACCAGTTAGGGATGGTACTTGACTATTCGCTATGTGTGAGCCGGGGAATGAAAGCTGGTCTACGAGCTGGACCATTCGGTCTTCATGCGGAAAACACATTACTCGAAAGAGTGAGGAGACAATGGTTCCCATGCTATAAATATAGTCACGCCCAAGGACTAGATTATAATCTAAGGGTCCTTGGACTACCATTACGTTTAGATACACGGTTTTCCCTCTCAAAGTTATAGGAAAACTCGGAAGGATCCCTAATGGTCGACTGGTTCCTTTATCGAAGCCCGTTAGATTTCGCATCTCAGGCAGAAGCGATGGTGAACCAAGCTCTTTCCAAGCAGTTGAGGAAAGGATACTCACAAAAGCCCCTTCATCTATGATGGTACCGACCATGACCATTCTGTAAGCTTGTACAATGATTCAGAATGGTACATTAGACAGTAAACGGGGTCTGCCTAGTAGATTCCAATCAAAGGAAACGACTAGGTTGCTCAGAGGTGGGACTAAATAAACAGCCGGATATGACCCTGACGAACTTCCTTCATGCGGTAAAGGAACTGGTAGATTGCCCCCATGTTCATCGGAGTCTGTGTTTACGAAAAGAATTTGAACAGTGTCGTTCTCATTCTCTTCGGTGACTGTATCATCTAAAGATGGACCTTCCGAAGACAGGACCGGGTCGACTGCCGCCTCAACCTTTTGACTTTTGTCTGGTGTGGATTCAAAGGGTTTATCTTTAATGGTAGATGTTTCGACCGACCACAAAGTCGTGTCAGTCGGATTTTCAACTAGCGATGGACTCGGCAGGAGTTTCTTATACCCAGGAGGAAGCCATAGCGGTGAAGCAAGACAGTTATCCAATACCCTTTTAGCCTCATCCATGAAGGGACAACAGTGGATGGCATGATTGTCTTCACACAGTTTGCAAGGAAATTTACATTTTCCTTTCTGTATAAAGACTTCGTTTTCACTAGTTGATGGTGTACTCTCAACATGATCGTCAGAGGTTGATGACACTGGATTGTGCAAACGAGGAGACCAATCCCTTAAGATACGAGGGATGCAAGGACAATCTCGATGATAGTGGTCCCCTTTGCAAATGACACATGGAGATTTTTGTTTGGATGGTGCAGTGTGTGGATTTTCGCTAGATGATGCACGGTTATCCCTTTTTGCCTTTGGCTCCTTCTTTTTCTTCTCCTTCTCCTTCCCTTTCTTCTTCTTCTCAGTTACTTGGTCTTTAGCTTTACCAACTTTACCAAGCGAAGAGGAAGGAGGGGAGGGAGAAACAAGTGAAGCAGAAGGTTGGGGGGTAACTCTAGTATCATCTAGTTGCTGACTTGATTGCTTAGGAATCGCGGCGGTTTGAACGACAGAGGTTGAGAAGAGCCATATTGGCAAGCCGATTGTCAATCCTAGGAGGGACAATGTGGCCATATGAGGTGCACCAACATCTCCCCAAGAGGAGAAAGGACTAGGACTTCCCCCAAGGGGAAATCCTTGGTTGGTGGACTCTATTTTTCTCAACCTAAGACCAACTAGGGAACAATGACATTATTCTGATTAAAATAAATTTTAGACGCTTTGACACAACTTTCTTTTTCAATTTTTAAGAGTCGAGAAAAAGCTAAAGATGACTCTAGTCGCCTTCGATTTTTAATGAGCCTGAAGTGACACGTGCTCAGATGGACCTTTTCCTTTAAGAAGTCTAAAAAGGAATGAAAGAGACTACTCTAGAAATCTAGACAGAGGGATTACCAAACCAATCGCAAAACTGCAGAATACCTTTTACGGTACGGCAGTCAATCTTCCAGAATGTTGTGTTCAGTGCATTGCGATTGATAGGGCAGTAGACACGGCTTCCTAAGGATAAAGGATATAGCTTATTGTGGTCTCCCAATATATACTCGACGGTACGTGGGAGCACAAGTCCGTACTGGCACTTGTCATCTCAAAGAGGAGGAATCACCCAACCTACAATGAAAGAAATAGTTACCAGGCTTTACGATGCTGGAATATGTCTCTAGCCTAGACTTCTAAATGTTTTGCGTTAGGTTCCAAAGCGTTTTTATGTTCATTGAATTTATTTTACAGTTGATCTTTCTTAAGAAGTTTGCCTTTTAGGTTCACCGCTTGATGTAGATATACAATTCCTAAAATGCAATCTAAGATGATAAACAATCGTTTAATCTTATTTTTGCAATGAAAATCCTAGCTACTAAGGAAAGATAAACGAGATTCTTTCAACATAGAGCAGAGAGCATACACTAGATGCACTGTCCTAAATCAAAATCAACAAGCAGTCTAAATGCAAATGCACATGCATGTATTTGTTTTCACTTTCTTAATGTGTGAATGACAAAAATAATGCTAAGTACAAATCTGAATTATTTTTTCAAAGCGACAGTACTAACAATTTTCTCTTCAAAAGACGAAAGGAAGACAAAGGCGACACTTTGCGATTTTGAATCAATAACTGCTTTCGACACTTGAAATACTATTAATTCAAATCAAATACAATAGTAACAGTGTAATCAACCATCAAGAAGAGTAGGATTCTTTCCTTTGACTGAAAACGACACTTGCGACACTTCCAAATCAAAAGATGACAGTTCGACTAAACTACTTCTTTGTAAAGGAGAACTGTAAATGGCGAACAATACATAAAAACGTTTACAATTGTTTGTACAATGGAGGTTGAATAATGCAAAGGAAGGGAGTTTCCACAGTGGTATACTGATCACAGACAACAAAACTCCTGAATAAAGCTGAAGAGAGTGAAAAAAAACCAAAATCTGGAGGCAGAAACAATATTATCTGATCATCGCACTTGTAACACAGGGAAACAGGGATGCATCTCACCTACTGCACACGAGAGGTGCGATGCATCCAGATTTCCAAGAGGAGAAGGTGCGATGGTCTAGGGACAAGACTTCAACTTGGTTTTTGGTCACAGTTTGTAGCTTAGTTAAGGGATTTAGGCCGAGCTAATGATAGTCAGTAAATGCAAATCATAGGGGCTGATCTAATGAGGTTACTTGAGCCACCACCAGGGCAATTAGGATGTTTGCAAATCAGTTGTTCAGTTTATAAACAAAACCCGGAGATGGACTGAAGCAGCATTGATCTACTTTGCACTTGCATAGCAAATGGAATTCGAAGGCTAGTTGGCTTAACTTCAGGCTCCATCTGTAGTTTATAAAGCAAACAAATATAGACAAGCAAACAAGTTATTCGCTCCCCAATGGAGTCGCCATTTTGTTATCAGGAAATCTACTGTCCATTCAGAGCTGCTAGTCCCACTAAGATGGGTAGCTATCTTAGAAACAAACAAACTAAAGTTACTCTCGTTTTCCTTTATGAGAAGTAGATGAGGGAGAAGCAGAGAGTACCAACCTCAATCTTTCGCTTGGCTCCTTGCTTGTTTCCTCTCTCCTTTGACAGATCTTTGCCGCTCCTTCCTTGCTTACCCCGCTTCAAAGAGAACCCATAAAGTCAAAGCAGCATAATACCATCAAAGCACAGAGATCTACGATCATAAACAATATAGGACCAGCTATATATTGACCACACAAATGCATATATCAACGTAAACATACAAGAATGTGGAGGAAAACTCGAATAGCTTTATTGATAGAAGGAGTAGAAGAGAGGATTACAACCCATTGATATGACCCAGCGTCATCCTCCCAGCATGAAAGCCCTTCTTCACCTCATGAAAAGCTTAGATCACCCAACACTATGATGTTCCACCAAGAAACCAATGACACTTCCTTACAAAATACAAGATTCCAGCCTTTGGATCTCTCGGATGAGGGATCCATATATAGATGTTTGCAGGGGTGTGATTCAGCTTCTGGGATTTTGATTAGTGTCCTCTCTCTGATAGTTCTTGGTTCCACTTGGAGATTCATGATCTTTTACTCATCCCTGGGCGAATTCAGAGAGGCAAGTGTCACAAGAGAAGTTTCTGGAAGATTCCATGATCATCCACCTAGCAAACTGTCTCTGCCATTTGTTTACTCTCGCCCATCACACCCTACAGAAGGGCTTTTTAGTATGCATCGCACTTTTTGCGTGTGGCAGGTGAGATGCATCGCACCCTTAGCACTGAGTACTCTGTATGGTCCAGTTTTGACCAGTTCTGAGCAGTTTTCCATGGAGAACTTCTGGGAGATGATGTAATCAGTTGACCTTGTTCCTTTAGGGTGTGAAACAACACTTTTAGGGACTCAGAAGCCCTTGGTTTATGGACATATATGATTGGGGTTGCAATGCCCAAATATGTCTATAACACAAGCACTTCCATATTTGGAATTGTTTGAGGAGCTGTTGTGATAGTTATAGAGTTTGTGGTCACCTTAAAACCACATTTTTTTGTTGTTCTGAAAACTACTATGAAGGTTCCAGAGTTGGTGTTGGTTGAGACCTTGAGTTCTCCCATATTGGTTTATGGTCATCCTTAAAAACCATTTCTTGAGATACATTCAACTCTTGGTTGAGATGCATTTTTGAATTTTGAGCTCTCATTCTTGGACTTTGGTACATCCCTTCAGATAAAGGGAGGAACGTCAGAAAACTAAATGTTAGACAACTAATCCTTAGGATTAAGCTTGGGTTAGTTTGAGTAGTTATTGGAGTCCAAGAAGACCCGAAAACTAATTCAGTTGTTTCATGTATGTATTTATATGTGCACATTGTACATCATTGAATGAGATAATCATCAATATACAATTTATTTGGTTTCCAGTTTGATTGTCTTACATATGTGAATTCCACTCATCATTGGAAATCAACCCATGGTTTATATAAACAACTCATGGTTTCTAAGAAAGACCACTAATAACTTAAAACCAATGGTAACTTGAACAAATCGATTATAATATATTGAGGAAAATAATTTGCACTGCATTGGATTCTCATCCATGTATGATTTTTTTCACAATTATTTGCTCATGGGTTTCAAAAAGCAATCGTTGGTTTTCAATTCTACCTTAGCTAGCTAACCAAGTAAGGAACAAATGATTTCTGGATTTTTACATTGCTCAGATTGTAAAAAAATGATGATCCCTTCATCCATAACTCAATGTATGTTGTGTGGGTCGAGATTATAATATTTAATATGTAGTGATCCACAAAGACTAAATCAATTAATTTTTGAACCAAATTTTGGATTGTATTTGACTAGATCAAGCAATTAATGACCATTGCTCCAAGACTAAATCAAAACCATTTCCCTTTGGAGATCGAATCAAAATATATTACACTCACTAACTATTGTAATATCAAGGCATTCATACACCCAGAATCTTGTGCGACCCATTAAAAAGTTACATGCATACCTCCATAATTCCATTCAACTCTATCTTCTTCACATTAATTGAACACGTTATTTTTTATTCTTAGCATTGCAAATAAAAAAGCACTTCTCATGCTCTGCAAATAATGAGCTCCAATCAAGATTTACTGAGTGAAAACCTAGATTAACTCAACTCATTTTGCACTATTCCATTTCTCTCTCTCTCTCTCTCTCTTTTTCGTAACCATTGACTTTTATTTGTGCAGGTATTTCCTCATCATGGGCAAGGTAAAAATTGAATCAAATGTGCAATATTTTTCTCCCCCTCTTCCCTCCCCCCCCCCCCCCCCCCCCCCCCCCCTTCCCCCTTTTACTTTTGTTTTTATTAATTGTCTAATCTTCTCCTTTATCAATTCAGAGCACACACATTTTCTTTCCCCTTTTTTATTTTCAAAAGCTAACCATTGATTTTCTTGTTTGGTGCAGGCATTTCTTCATTATTCCATGTGCACAATATTCAACCATGAGATTCATAACATGGAGCTATATGCTCAGATTTAGCCCATGTTATTCGAAAAATATAGAGATGACAAATACCTACACTAGATGTTGATGAGACCTTTTCTTGAAGGAGCTCCCTGAAATTTATGCTCTTTTGCTTCATGCTACCCCTAAGGCTGGGTTGGCCTCAATCTTCTTTTTGGTCTTTCTTTCTCCAAACCCTGATATACCATTTCCTGGTCAGATCTTCTTCTAGTTTATTCTTCCTCCTCCAGATCCTTCTTGATGACAAGATCCCTTAAGGTCTATAAGAAGCAAGCAATCTTTGTCTCTATGGCCTACGTAATCGCAAATATAACATCTAATATGCCCAAGAAATAGTGGAAATGACTGATTTTTACAGCGAATACCTTTATGATCGAAATCATTACATAGATAATAATTCCCATGAAAGACCTTTTTTTACCTGGAAAATGATGGAACTGCTTGTGAATTCTCCTTGTTAAGATGCAAATTTTTCTTGTAATAGTTTATCTTCTTGCTTTTACAATTTGCTAAAGTGTGCCCAAATTTTTGACAACTAAAACACCTTACATTTCTCATGCTTTTCTTTGTCACATTCTTTGGCTTTTGATCTTGATGATGGTTTCCTTGATCACTGCCAAAAGTTTCTTCTTTGAGTTTCTCCTCATTTGTTCCTCCTAGGCTTGATTTGCTCTCTTCTATTTTCGTTTCTAATTTCTTACAATGGTTGATTTGATTCTCAATCTCATCCTCATTCTTCCTTTCCTTCTCCAACTTATTTTTCAGATCAGAAATTTCATTCTTGAAAGAATGTTGTCTCTCCTCAAGAATATGGAGTAATTTCTTCAGATATCTATTCTCTAAAGTGAGTTTCTCAATTAGTCTTGTTTGAGCTTTGTTTTCTACCTCAAGAGTCATTAATTTTTTGAGCTCTTCATCTTCATATTCTTGTGATGGAAATACACCTTCCTCACCTCTTGAGGAATCAACTTCAAAACTTTGATGATCATCTTCTTCAATAATCCCAAAATCATCATCATTAGACTCACAAGGAAAATGTCCATGACTGAAAATACTGTTTTCCATACCTTTTACTAGCAGAAGAGGTTCTCCAAATTTTGCAACATTCTTGACTTGTTTGTAGCACTTCTTCTTCTTATATTGTTTCTTCTTATTCTTTACCATAGTCCCACTGATCTTCTCCCAAGCAATCAAGCTTCACCGAGAGAACCCCGCTCTGATACTAATTATTGGAAATGGGCTCACTAATGAGAAGGGGGGGAGTTGAATCAGTAGAGATGGGGTTTATTTATATTTTTACACTTTTTATCAAAACGAATAAACTTCAATAACCCATTAGATAACATATTAAACTAGCATAAAATAAACTCATAGAAACACCATGAAGAATATCAAGCATGCACATAAGGAAACACAAATGTTTCTAGTGGAAAATCCCCTCCAGGGAAAAAAACCACCCATTGTTGTTTCTGTTCAAATCTTCTATCAATAACTCAACAAATTTGTACATAGAGTAGCTAGCACCCACTAGATAGAAGACTCTACTCCTAAAACAATGTGTTGACATCCATCAGCTGAGAGGTACCTACTCACAAGAATATGCAGATAAACATCTACTGGAAGCCTCCACAACCAACGAGCCTCGCCCAACCTCCATTGGACTATCCAACCACCATTGGATTGATATTCTCCTCCTCTAATCACTGTCTACTTCTCTCTACACCTCCAACTCCTCCATGTGAACCATGTTTCAAAATGTTTCAAACTGGGCTCTCAAATCTGCTCAACATGAGCAACCCAACATCTACCCTGAACTCAATCCAAAAATGATAAGTTGAAATGCACTCTCTACTCAAACACTACTACAAATATGCGGCATGTTGAATAAAACATTGTAGAACCCACTCACACTCTCACACTAATGCAAGAGCATTCAACCCAAGGAAAATCATTGTATTTTAGTAGACATAGGGGGGTCATGTCTTTTAGGGAAATTGGTTTCCTACGTGTTAAGTTAATGTAATATTTAGGCTTTTAAGTGAGTAGGATATGAATTATTTAGATGTGTGAGGATGTTTGTAAATGCTCTCAAATAAAGGAGAACATGAGTGGTTAATAATGACAAAAGAGTTAGAAGTCAATTATAACTCTTAAAGGTAGTTTCATGATTCGAGGGACTAGAGAGAGTTCTTAGGGATTAAATGAAGTTAGAAGTGGACATAGAGGACATTTAGGAGTCAGTTCAGTAGATCTAGGATTTGAACTAGAATTAGTTCAACAGAACCTTTCTGGTATAAATGTAAGCCTACGGGAAGAGTGAAGAAGAGGAGGCCGCTGATAACCAGAATTAGTTCAACAGAACCTTTCTGCTATAAATGTAAGCCTACAGGCAGAGTGAAAAAGAGGAGGCCATTGATACTGAAGATCAGGCCTATGAGAGACAAAGAGTCTCGAATGTAATCATTTGTTTATACTTATATATACAGAGGTTTATTCCTAACTATGTTAGTGTGTGGAATGAGTATTTAATGAATGAATTACATATAAGTTGTGAATTCGTAGGTTCTGTAATAGAAGGTTGTAGGTAGAGTTTTGTAGATACACAGAGGAGAGAATGATTTAAAGGAATCATCACGGGTCTTAGAATCCAATTGAAGAAACAGAGTGAAGCTCTGGAGAGAAGTAGCGAAGTGAGAATTCGCAGAGGAGTTAAGCTCAGAGAAGTTGAGCAATGGAAGCGAAAGAATAAAACCCTTTGAAGAAACCTGAACCACAGAGGAAACGTTGAAGAAACAACGAAAACCATAAAGGAAAGGATGAAGGAAGAAGTGAGTCATCGAAGAATAAGTACATTTGGATCTTATAGATCAACGACGAAGGCAACAAGGAACGAGAACCATCGATCTCATAGATCGACGGTCATCGAATGTTGAAGGAGCATGGAGGATAATCGACAAAGAGTAGTTTGCAAATGCAGGAAAGTGGATTTCGGTTAGAAGAAAGACCACAAGCGGTATTCTTCAGTTTGACTCTGATTCTATTCATAACCCGACATGTAGCAGAGAAGTGGAGAGGGGAAACCACTTTATCGGGTTGTTAAACCCCATACTTGTTGGCTATCTGAAATCATCATGAACCGTCCGATCCTTTAAGTCTAGGTCAATGGTTGGCAAGTGTCGTGCAAGTTTGCTTGATCGGAACTGATAGGGTTATATAGGCACGGTTAATATGTTTTGAGTTCTAGAGGTTAATCGCATATCGGAGGAGATTGGGAACCATATGTTAATGTGACCGCGAACTATGGCAATTGCGATTGCAAAAAAGTAAACCTCGGTAAATGTGCCAAGGTCGTACCAAGGCAGAAAAGGTATGGTTTACATATATTTCCTTTGTAAATGGTTATAAAGGGATTAAGCACGGATATATGGGGGTTTATAAATAAGTCCAACTTTATCAAAGGATGGAATGTTTTATGTGTTAAATATATGTAACCAACAGTCAAGGAGGAAAGGTTATATATATATATGTGTGTGTGTGTGTGTGTGTGGTTAAAGGGTTAGCTAAGGTTAACAAGGGTTAATGAAGGTTACGAGGAGTTTTGGAGTCCCAATAGGAAGAATTACAATGAAAGGTTAAAAAAAGGTAAAGGAAGGTTAAAGCGGGGTGATTGAGTTCCAATATAAAGGAAAAGGTGGGTTAATGATTAGACTTGGTTACTTTATAAATCATTCCGCATGAGACTATTAAATGAAGATTTGACTCCTTTGAGAGTTAAATACCTGGGACAAATGTGTTTATGCATGGTACATGCATACTATGGGTGTAAGTGGGGGTAACCCTGGCATCATTTGGTATCAGAGCAGAATTGTATTTGAAATAATTGGTGTTAAAAATAAACAAAGAAATTCTATGTGAAAGAATTGAGAACAAAGTTATGTATCAAAGATGTTTATGCAAGCAAGGAAGGATCAGATTCTAATCTGACAGAAAGTAGGCACACATAGGTGATGTGTAGCAGAACTTGCAGATGCAAGAAACATAGGACAATCCATTCAAGGTACAGATGGAATGGTGAAACAAGATCATATTGAGATCTTGAAGGTGCGGTGATATGTTCTGTTTTGATTTGAGAATGTGTGTTTATACATTGATATGCAGGTGACAACATAAGAAGGTGTGAAGTTTGCAGTAATCTAGAGCAAGGAGTGCTCAATTGGTTCCAAAGGAAAGAACTAGAGAGATGCTAAAAGACTGAGCTCAAAGGAGAGAAGCTTAGTGAGGCACATGTAGTAAGAAGGAGACTTGTTACTGTAGAGGTATTGTTGCAGCTCACAAAGGTAATTCCACAAAGGATGTGGGTAGAATTACCAAGGTAATGAAGGAAGCTGGTAAGACTTTCTAAGTGAAAGAAGAGGTGGTTAGAACCAAGTATTTCATTGTGATTGAAATACAAGAAGACAATTGTGTTCTTGAGAAGTTGAAATGAGTTGAAGCCTAGAAGGAGTAGAGAGAAGTGCTCAAAGGAGGTTCCAGAAACAGAGAACAAGGGCTTGCCAAAAGACCAAGTACAGAGGAAAGCTTGGTGAGGTAAGTTGCAACAAGGAGGACTTGTTGTTGCAGAGGCTTTAATGCAGCTCATAGTGAGTGAGTGAGGAGCTCGTGAAGATAGAGAAGAAGAAGATGGCTACTGATAATCATAGTAGAGGTTATGAGGAAGACCACAATAGAAGAAAGATGAAGAAAGAGGATGCCAAGGCAAATGGCAAGAGGATGAGTCAAGAGGAAATTGACAAGGAGATTGCAGAGTTAAAAGAACAACTCAATGCATTAAGGAGAATACTTGAGGAAAGCCAGAGACTAGGCTGGGTCTTGAGGAAGAAGCCAGTGAAGTGGCATAAGTTGAAGAGAAGGCTACAACAGAGGCAAGTAAGGTGGCTGATGGAAGAACTCGAAGAAGTTGAGTTGGAAATGAAAATGGAAGTGTCCATTTGTGAAGCAGAACAGGGTGAAGTTCTGAGGGAAGATGAAGACTTGAAGACTGAAACTTCAAATGAGGCCAAAGGGTCACATGGTTTTAAATCTGACAATTTGTGTATGTGTGCGGGTGAAACATGTAAAGAAGGACAATTTGTTGATATTGTCATAAAGGAGGAAGAAGACAAGCAAAATCTAAATTATGTTCTGGAAGAAGATGAGATAGATAGGTCTCATATACAGCTGGGGAAAGATATCAAGCAACCAAGTGAAGGGCTTGAGGAGATTGAAGAGGAGACCATCAAAGAATTTTTGAGTCATGAAGAGAAATTGGAATAGCAAGGAGATATGATGGTTGAAGCATCAAGTGAGACCACAAGGTCTTATGTTTTTAAGACTGATAGTTTGTGTATGATGGCAAGTATTGCAGGAAAAAAGCAACCTTTTGAAGATATCTTCAAAGTAGATGAAGATCTAGAAGTAAAAGGTGACAAAGAAAATTTCTCAGAAGAATAAGAATTTGACTGCATACAGAAGAAAAAGTCTATGGATGAGTCTATAGAAGTTGTCATAGAGATGAGGAATTAGGATCTTATTCTGATGAAGAATGAAGGAACACTATCTCAGAACGGTAATCAAATGAGTTTGATTAATGTTATTGATGAAAAACAAATGCAGGAGAATATTAATGAAGATGATGAGACAAGGATAACTTTGGGAGAAGAGTTACAAAGGGACAGCAAGGCAAAATGTACTGAAGAAGAAGGACATCTACTGATAGATGTTAAGGAAGAAGAAATCTATGCAAAAAACTTAGCAAAGGGAAAAAGGACATCTGATGATTTATCAATAACAAAGGAAGGTATGGAAAATTGTGTGAAATTCCCAAATTCTGCTCCAATTGAAATTATTGAGTTATATAGAAAATTAGACTTTCAAAGAAGGGAAATGGAAAAACAGAGGATAGATGTTCAAGATAGATTGCTAAAAAAGGAAGACAAAAGAATTGTCATGAATGACAATCATAAGAAAAAGGAGATGGTAATGAAGTTCAGCAAATTGACACTACAAAAGAAGGAGTTCACTATAGTGGACAAGAGCAGAGGGATATTATTGGAAAAGATGACATGGGGGAGAGACTAGTTGACAGTCTCATGAGTTCTTTTGAGAATTCAAAACAACATACTGATGTGCTGACAGAGGAGAAAGAAATAGAGCAACAAACTGAACTGTTTCCAAAGGAAGATAAGGCATAGAAACCTTATGTTTTTTATTTTAACAAGTGTTTTGTGAGTGCAGGTTTTGTTGCAGATGCTGAAGAAAATTTGGCACAGATGAGCAGCCAAGTAAAGATGAAAGAAGAAGATTCTGTGGAAGAATTCAATCCATGGAACATAGATGCTCAATTGTTGGAGAGAATGCTAGAAAGTCATGATTTAGTACAAACAAAAATAAGCATGAAAGAGGGTAAGGATGAAAGGGAGGCTCTAAGCATAAGAGACAAAGCAAAAGTTGGAACAAGAGCAAAAGCAGAAGAAAAAGAAAACCAGTAACTACAAAGTAAAAGTAACCAACAACGGTTTGAAGAGTTAGTGGACAACAACAACAACCTAAAACAAAGAGAAATAGGTAGAAGTAAGAGGCAGAGTATGGACCAGTCCAAAGATGTGTTGGAAAAAGAAATTGAAGAATTGTGGCAGTTGATGATGAAACAGGCCATAAAGAGAAAGTTGATGACAACAGGAAGGATGATCAATCCGAACTTGAACCTCATTGACAAGGAGAAGAATATGGAGTAGAAGACAGTAGAAGTACAGCAACAACAAAAGAACAAAGCATTTGGGTAGCTACAAACTAAAGTTTGGGACCCTGGAGGTTTTTTCAATCAACTTATGAAGACACATGATTAGGAGATCGTGAATATTTTCTACTTTGGGAGTCTGATGCAGGAGCATTCAACCCAAGGAAAATCATTGTATTTTAGTAGACATAGGGGGATCATGTGTTTTAGCGAGATTGGTTTCCAAAGTGTTAAGTTAATGTAATATTTATGCTTTTAAGTGAGTAGGATAGGAATTAATTAGATGTGTGAGGATGTTTGTAAATGCTCTCGAATAAAGGAGAACATGAGTGGTTAATAATGACAAAAGAGTTAGAAGCCAATTATAACTCTTAAAGGTAGTTTCATGATTCGAGGGACTAGAGAGAGTTCTTAGGGATTAAATGAAGTTAGAAGTGGACATAGAGGACATTTAGGAGTTAGTTCAGTAGATCTAGGATTTGAACTAGAATTAGTTCAACATATATTTTCTAGTATAAATGTAAGCCTACAGGCAGAGTGAAGAAGAGGAGGCCACTGATACTAAAGATTAGGCCTGTGAGAGACAGAGAGTCTCAAATGTAATCATTCATTTATACTTATATATACAGAGGTTTATTCCTAACTATGTTAATGTGTGGAATGAGTATTTAATGAATGAATTACATATAAGTTGTGAATTCGTAGGTTCTGTAACAGAAGGTTGCAGGCAGAGTTCTATAGATACACAAAGGAGAGAATGATTCAGAGGAATCATCACGGGTCTTAGAATCTAATTGAAGAAACAGAGTGAAGCTATGGAGAGAAGTAGCGAAGTGAGAATTCGCAGAGGAGTTAAGCTTAGAGAAGTTGAGCAGTGGAAGTGGAAGAATGAAACCCTTTGAAGAAACCTGAACCACAGAGGAAACGTTGAAGAAACAACGAAAACCATAAAGGAAAGGACGAAGGAAGAAGTGATTCGTTGAAGCATAAGTACCGTTGGATCTTATAGATAAACGACGTAGGCGACAAGGAATGAGAACCATCGATCTCATAGATTGACGGTCATCGAATGCTGAAGGAGCGCAGAGGATAATCGGCGAAGAGCAGTTTGCAAAGGCAAGAAAGTGGATTTTGAGCGGAAGAAAGACCGCAAGCGATATTCTTTCGTTTGACTCTGATTCCATTCATAACGCGACACACAGCAGAGAAGTGGAGAGGGGAAATTGCTTTATCGGGCAGTTAAACCCCATACTTGTTGGCTATCCAAAATCATCATGAATCATCTGATCCTTTAAGTCCAGATCAACGGTCGGCAAGTGTCGTGCATTTTTGCTTGATCGGAACTGATAGGGTTATACAGGCACGGTTAATATGTTTTGAGTTCTGGAGGTTAATCACATATCGGAGGAGATGGGGAACCATATGTTAATGTGACCGCAGACTATGGCGATTGCGATTGTGAAAAAGTAAACCTCGATAAATGTGCCAAGACCGTACCAAGGCAGAAAACGTATGGTTTGCATATATTTCCTTTGTAAATGGTTATAAAGGGATTAAGCGCAGATATATGGGGGTTTATATATTAGTCCAACTTTATCAAAGGATGGAATGTTTTATGTGTTAAATATATGTAACCAACGGTCAAGGAGGAAAGGTTATATATATGTGTGTGTGTGTGTGTGTGTGTGTGTGGTTAAAGAGTTAGCTAAGGTTAACACGGGTTAATGAAGGTTATGAGGATTTTTGGAGTTCCGATAGGAAGAATTATAATGAAAGGTTAAAAAAAGGTAAAGGAAGGTTAAAGCGGGGTGATTGAGTTCCGATGTAGAGGAAAATGTGGGTTAATGATTAGACTTGGTTGGTCTATAAATCATTCCACATGAGACTATTAAAGGGTACCTTAACCATATATAAATGAAGGTTTGACTCCTTTGAGAGTTAAATACCTGGGACAAATGTGCTTATGCATGGTACATGCATATTATGGGTGTAAGCGGGGGTAACCCTGGAATCACATACCATCACTCAATCAACTCAATACTCACTCACGAGTATAAGCCAAAATATCCTCAATAATCTCCAAACCAATACCATGGTTGAATACCATGGTTATGCCAATAACAAGAGCACCTGTACCATAGTAATTTTCAAACCAATACCATAGGAAAATACCATGATTATGTTGATACCAAAGGCACATCTACCATTGTAATACCAATACCATGGTAATACTAATACCAAGACCACATGTACCAAAGTAATGCCAATACCACGTGCCAATGTACTCCACAAATGATCCAGGTGGATATTGGTGGCCACCTACCAAATCCACTTGGACCCCCACTATTGTTTCTTTCAGCTTTTCAGTTTCCTTAATTGTAGCCCAGTTTACTATTTTTAGCAGTTTTTCAGGTCCTGAACTTCCGAAGCCGTTTTGAGGCCCTAAACGACGTTCTTTGGGAAAATAGGGAGCAACATGACCAATGTTGCTCTTCCCAAAGTTGTAGTTCTCAAATAGATCTTTCTAACGAGATATTGTGCGTGTCAAACGGAGATCATATGCCAAAGTTACAACCCCGGGAAGTTGATGTACCAATTTACCCAAACAGGGCCCACAATTTGGCGTTTCATCTTCTAGGGTTAGGTTTT
>APFE031275396.1:0-33250 GCA_000404065.3 Pinus taeda | reverse complement strand
AAGTAAAGGATATAAGTGTTATAATAAAAGACTTGGGAAAATTATTGAAAGTATTGATGTTGTGGTTGATGAAGCAGGCAAAAATCCAAAGCAGGTAAAAACTGAAGAGTGTGAAGAAGATGAGGATTATCCTTCCAAATCAAATCAGACTAATTCTAAAGAAGAAGAAACCAATGAAGCACTAGAAGAATAGATAATGGTAGAAGAAAAGACTCCATCCAGGTATGTTCAGAAAAATCATCGAGAGACTCAAATTTTGGGACAGAAAGAGGTAGGTGTGCAGACAAGAAGAACTATTATAGAAGCTTCAAGCTATCTAGCATTGCTTTCCTCCATCGAACCTCAAAATGTCAATGAAGCATGCAAAGATGAATGTTGGGTCAAGGCCATGAATGAATAACTTGAGCAAATTGAAAAAAATTATACTTGGGAATTAGTTCCTAGACCTCATGATAAGAATATCATAGGAACCAAATGGATATTTAAAAACAAGCTGAATGAAAATGGTGAAGTGATAAAAAACAAGGCCATACTTGTTTGTAAAGGATATGCTCAACAAGAAGGTATAGATTTTGAAGAAACTTTTGCACCTGTTGCTAGACTTGAAGCCATAAGAATGTTCCTTGCTCTTTCTAGCTTTCAGAAATTCAAAGTATACCAAATGGATGTAAAATCTGCATTTCTTAATGGAGACTTAGAAGAAGAGGTATATATTGAGCAACCAGACAGATTCATACTTGGAAATGATCCAAAACTTGTATGGTGACTCAGAAAGGCTCTCTATGGTATAAAACAAGCTCCAAGGGCCTGGTATTACCATCTTGACAAATACCTCCATTAACAAGGTTTTTCAAAAGGATCAGCTGATAGAAATCTATATACAAAGATTGATAATGATAAATTGCTAATACTTGTAGTATATGTTGATGATATCATTTTTGGTAGCAATGAAGAATCCATGAGTCAAAACTTTTCTTTGGTAATGCAAAAAGAATTTGAAATGTCCCTGCTTGGTGAGCTCACATATTTTCTCAACCTACAAGTTTAACAAAATAAAGATGGTATTTTTCTATCACAAACCAAGTATCTCAAGCAGATCTTGAAAAAATATGGCATGGAATATTCTAAACTAGTATGTACCCCCATGGTAACAGGATGCATTCTCAGCTCAAATGATGAATCAACAATAGTAAATCAATGAACCTACAAATCCATGATTGGCAGTTTGCTTTATCTAATAGGTACCCGACCAGACATCATGCATGCAGTGGGAATAGTTGGAAGATTCCTAGAAACTCCAAAGGAATCACACCTTCAGGCACTCAAAAGGATCTTCAAATATCTTCAAGGAACTCAGAATTTTGGTTTATGGTATCCTAGGGATACAGATCTTACACTTCATGCATATATAGATGCAGATTGTGCAAGAAGCGTGGATGACAGAAAAGCACAAGTGGTGGTGCGTTATATATGGGCTCTAGATTTGTGTCTTGGTTAGCAAGAAACAAAGTTCCATTGCATTATCTACATCTGAAATAGAATATGTGGTTGCTGCATCTTGCTGCACACAATTCCTTTGGATGATGCAAACATTGCAAGACATTTAGATCACATGTACTCCACCCATCTCCATTCTATGTGATAATAGAAGTGCAATCAATATTTCAAAAAATCCAGTCATTGTTTCTGGGAAAAACTAGTGTCTATTCAGATCTGTTAGTCCCATTAAGATGGGTAGCTATCTTAGGAAAAAATAATTCAAAGTAACTTGTGTTTCCCTTTATGGAAGATAGATGAGAGAGAAGCAGAGAGCACCAACCTTAATCTTTCGCTTGGCTCCTTGCTTGTTTCCTCTCTCCTTTGATAGAGCTTGCCACTCCTTTCTCACTTGTCCCGCTTCAAAGAACGCCTGTAGATGCAAAGCAACAAGAAACCATCAATGCATAGAGATCTATGATACCATAAACAATGTAGAATGAGAAGTACATTAACCATACAATTGTATACACAAATATAAGATTCATAAACATACAAGTATATGGAGGAAAACTCAAATAACTTTATTGATAGTAGAAGTAGAAAAGAGGATTACAACCCAGCTGTCTGATCCAGCATCATCCTCCCAGCATGAAAGCCCTCTTCACCTCATGAAAAGCTAGATCACCCAACAATACAATGCCTCAAAGAGAAACCAATAGCACTTCCTTACAAATTACAAAATTCCAGCCCCTGGATCTCTAGGATGAGGGGTCCATATATAGATATTTTCAAGGGGGTGAGTCAGCTTCTGGGCTTTTGATTAGTGTCATTTCATTGATAGTTCTTGGTTCCACTTGTAAATTTCATGATCTCTTACTCATCCCTGGGCAAATTCAGAGAGACAAGTGTCATATGAGTAGTTTCTAGAAGATTCTTTGGGTTTCCACTTAGCCAACTGCCTCTGCCATTTGTTTGCTCTCGCCCATCACACCCTACAGAAGGCCTTTTCAGTATGCATCGCACCCCCCATGTGTAATAGGTGAGATGCATCGCACTTTGACCAAGGAGCACTCTGTATGGGTCAATTTTGACCAGTTCTAAGTATTTTTTCAGGTGGAATTTCTGGGAAATGATGTAATTAGTTGACCTTGATCCTTTAGGGTATGAAACAACACTTTTAGGGGTTTAAGAGCCCTTGGTTTATCGACATATGTGATTGGGGTTGCAATGCCCAAATATGTCTATAACAGTTGCCCCCTAAAGCATGAGGTCATAAATCTTTTGATGTCAGGTGAAATGCTTTATCATGAGGATCCGAGGTTTTTTGACCTGGAAGCTGATTTGTAATAAGATACAATAAAATACATTATCTTCATAATATTTTCATGATCTAGCTGAGGTGGGCATTTCCATGCTCAGATTTATAAATTCATTTTCATGTACTGGTGATTCTTGTAGAGCCATCATCCCTTAGCTTGGATGATCATCTGTGCAGCTATGGAGTAAATCTGATGTCTTTATTTTCCTGAATATGTCACAGCTCGGATGGATGAAACTAGATTTGGGGTCTTCAAACTTGTTCAATATTTTCCTAATGTACAATTTGATCCATGTGAAAAGATGTTCTGGAGTCAAACATGGAAAGACATCGCTTGATTACCAGCCAATGATGTAAGTTGTTAACATGCGCGAGAGGAATCATCGATAATGATAATGACCCTCAAGGTACTACAGTACAATTCACGTGGTGTGAATATATGAGTTGATGTTGAAAACCATGCAAAATCTTTCAGTCGAAGGCCATTAATGTAAACCTGTCGCCGGAAGTGAGAAACTTGCCATTGAGGAATGCAAGCTTCAAAGTACTGAAAGGGTTTTTCCTAAGTCAACATCTTGGATAATGAGCTGATGTCGACAAGAAGTGATCCATCGTAGGAGAGCCTTAATGAATCCCACATCTACGACATGAAATGAAGCAAATGATTTTGTGGAGGTGAAAACAATATGATGATACAAGGTTCAGGTGGCAGTCATGAAAAATAGAGAGTGAAGGTATTGCAGTGGATAAGGCGTTAGTTGGGTTGGTGAATTCTATGAGCGACTTCTCTTGAACATATCAGCGACATTGAAATGGATTGGTAGCATTAACCCCAAAAATGGATGGTACGGAGGACCAATGGTGATGTGACCGGTGAACGGAATAACCTAACTTGACTCAATCATGGTGATGGAGTGAAAGTGTCATGTTCAAGAGTGACCTGCTCCCAATGAAGTTCTTCAAGTTTTATTCCCTTTTCCCTAGTCATTGCTGACCAGTACCTCTTTATTTTTGTCAATCTTGAGGAGGATAACATATGCTTGTTCTATAATTTTCCCTTTGGGCAAACCTGTCGCTATGTTTTAGCGAGCCTAGCGACAGTGAAACTCGATCTTGTTCGGATGGACAAGTTTGTCGCTATTGTTTTAACGAGTTTAACGACAAAGATAACTCGGTCCTTTTCATGTTTAGAGAGTTTGAAAAGGGATGACAAGGAAACTCTAGCAGTCCTTTTTCGTGGTATAATCCCTTAAGTCCGAAAAAGTATAAAATAATACGAAAGGGATGACTTTTCGATAGTTTTAACGAGCCGAAAAAGACAAGCCCTCGATATTTTTGTGGAATGATCCCTCAGGTCCAAAAAGATTAAAATGTAGAGGAGGGATGACACTTCCCTTTACTTTAATGAGCTGGAAAGGCCAGTAGCTCGGTAATATTTTCATATTTTACGAGTCTAAAAAGAGCTTAAAAGAGACTCTTTTTTGAGGAACGAGTGATGTTTTTGGGTAGCAACTGGTTCTAGGTAAGTTTGGAACTTCTCAAGCACAACAGTGTAAAGAGGGTGGCTAACAGAATCACTCATCGTAGCTGTTACTCAAAAGGGTAAACAATCAAGTGGAGGCGTATGATCGGCTAAAAGAGTGGAGGTGATCGTAAGAACACAACCAAGGCTCAAAAGGCTGATAGACATGCAATCACAAAGGTTATTTACCAAGGGTGGATTCATTTTTTAATGAGCTTTAATCTTTAGAAACTATGCTCAGTGCTAGGTTTATTTTTTAATGAGCTTGAACTTCGTGGAAACATTTCTCATCTTAGTTGTCTTTAAGGATGTCTCTTATTAGTAGGTTCATTTTTTAATGAGCTTGCCTCATGTGAAACTTTGCTCAGTGCCTTTGGTATGCAAGCTAGAAATGACTAACTACAAAACCAAGAGTTAATGAACTACTGAGGTTAGGAAGGATAGTTTCCTACAAAACATTTCCTTTGCTTTGTCGGGGCCGCCTACAAAGGTGAATGGGGGTCAGACCAATCACCTAACCAAAGCAGTTGAACTAAAAGTTAGACTAAAATACTACGGCGTTAGAGTTACGCTGGTCAGTTTTCACTTGCGTAAAAAAGGTTTGCATGCCCCCAAGTGTAAAGACAAGTAGAGTTTCCAGGTTACCATAGGGAAGTCCTTGCAATTAAGCAAGATTGTTTCATCTGCAGAGCAGAAAAAACACTTCCTTGGCTTTGTCCATTGAAATAGACGAAGGTGAATGGTGTGGGTCGGCACTTCTAATCAAATAACCTTCGAGGAGATCCTGTTTCAGACTGATCCCATATCCTATATGGATGGGTGTTTTAGACCAATAATTTAACCTACGATGAGGAGATCCTGCTCCTGTCTGATCCCATATCCTACATGGACGGGTGTTTCAGACTGGTCATATCCTACAAGGAAATCTGTTTTTCATCTGGGTTTGCTTGCTGAAGCAGACTAGGGCACATGCCCCCTGGGTTTTGTCACATTCATCGAATCACTCGTGGTAATTAGGTGGATGAACTGGAGGTTGAAGTGACATTCCTTATCCAAAGAGACCATTTAGGGATGGTGTTTGACTCGTAGCTATGTTTCAACTGGGAAATGAAAGCTGGTCAACAAGATGTACCATTCTGCCTTCATACGGGAAACACATCACCCGAAAGAGTGAGGAAACAATAGCTCCCATGCTGTGAACGTAGTCATGCCCAAGGAGTACATTGTAATCTAGTGGCCCTTGGACTACCATCACGTTCAAATGAATGGTTTTCCTTCTCAAAGTTATAGGAAAATTTGGAAGGATCCCTAACTGTCAACTCGTTCCTTTGTTGAAGCCTGAAAAATTTTGATTCTCAGGCAGAAGCGATGACGAACCAAGCGCTTTCCAAGCAGTTGAGGAAAGGATAGTTACAGAAGCCCCTTCATCTATGATAATGCTAGCCATGATCATTATGTAAACTTGTACAATGATTCAAAATGGTACATTAGATGGAAGGCGGGGTCCCTCTAAGTAGATTCCAATCAAAGGAAACGACTAGATTGCTTGGAGGAGGGACCGAATAAACAACCAAATGAATCTCTTGAAATGGGGAACTTGCATCATGTGGTAAAGGAACGGGTAGATTGCCCCCATGTTCATCAGACTCTGTGTTAACAAAAAGAATTTGAATGGTGTCGTTCTCATTCTCTTTGGAGACTGTATCATCTGAAGGTGGACCTTCTGAAGACAAGACTGGGTTAATTGTCCTCTCGACCTGTTGACTTAGGTCCAGTTTGGACTCAGAGGGTTTATCTTCAATGATAGATGTTTCGACCAACAATAGAGGTGTGTCAGTTGAATTTTCAACTAGCGATGGACTTGGCAAGAGTTTCTTGTATCCAAGCAGAAGTCGCTGCGGTGAAGCAGGATGGTTATCTAAGACACTTTTAGCTTTGTCCAGAAAAGGACAACAGTGAAGGGCATGATCGCCTTCACACAACCTACAAGGAAATCTAGATCTTCCTTTTTGTCCATTGACTTCATTTTCACTAGTCGATGGTGTGCTCTCAACATGATCGACAGAGGTTGATGACACCAGATGGTGCAAGCGAGGAGACCAGTCTCTCAAGATCCATGGGATGCAAGGAAAATCTCAATGATAGTGGTTTCCTTTGCAAATTACGCATGGAGATTTGGGTTTGGAAGGTGCAGTGTGTGGTTTTTCACCGGAAAATACATGGTTTCCCCCTTGCATGGTTGGCTTCTTCTTCTTCTTCTCCTTCCCTTTCTTCTTCTTCTTAGCTACTTGGTTTTTAGTATCACTAGTTTCACCAAGTGAAGAGGAAGAAAGAGGGGGAGAAACAAACGAAGTAGAAGGTGAGGGAGCAACTCTAGTATCATCTGGTTGCTGATTCGATTGCTGAGGAATTGCGGTGTTTTGAATGACAGAGGTCAAGAATAGCCATACTGGCATGCCAATTGTGAGTCCTAGAAGGGACAATGTAGCCATATAAGGAGCACCAGTATCTCCCCAAGAGGAGAAAGGACTAGGATTCCCCCCCAAGGGAAAATCATTGATTGGTGGACTCCATTACCTCAAACTAAGATCAATGAAGGAACAGGGGTGTTATTCCGAATTAAATGAATTTTATGACACTTTGACACAACTTGCTTTTTCAATTTTTAAGAGTCGAGAAAAAGCTAAAGGTGACTCTAGTCGCCTTTGATTTTTAATGAGCCTAAAGTGACAAGTCCTCAGATGGACCTTTTCTTTTAGGGAGTCGAAAAGGAATGAAAGTGACTACTCTGGAAGTCTAGACAGAGGGATTACCAAACCAATCGCAAAATCAATATACTCTTTTTTTGATTTCGGGTGAAATGCTTTCTATGATCTAGGTTTTTTCAATTGCAAGGGACTGTAATAAGATACAATACATACATTATCTTCATAATATTTTCATGATCTAGCTAAGGTGGGCATTCCCATGCTTAGCTTTATAAATTCATTTTCATGTACATAGGACAAACAATTGTCTGCCATTGCAGACTGGTGATTCTTGTAGAGCGATCATCCCTTAGCTTGGATGATCATCTGTGCAGCTATGGAGTGCATTTGATGTATTTAT
Organism: Pinus taeda; assembly: GCA_000404065.3. NCBI lineage: Eukaryota > Viridiplantae > Streptophyta > Pinopsida > Pinales > Pinaceae > Pinus > Pinus taeda. The sequence continues at coordinate 25,823 of APFE031275396.1, read as the reverse complement.
TTTCCTGAATATATCGCAGCCCAGATGGATTAAACTAGATCTGGGGTCTTCAAACTCATTCAATCTTCGCCCGATGTACAAGTCGATCCATGTGAAAAGATGTTCTGGAGTCGAACATGGAAAGACATTACCTAATTACCAACCAATGATGTACACTGTTAACAGGTGCGAGAGGAATCACCGATAATGATAATGACCCTCAAGGTACTATAGTAAAATTCATGTGGTGTGAATATATGAGTCGATGTCGAACACCACACAAAATGTTTCAGTAGAAGGCCATTGATATAAACCTGTCACCGGAAGTGAGAAACTTGCCATTGAGGCATGCAAGCTTCAAAGTACTGAAAGGGTTGTTCCTAAGTCAACTTCTTGGATAATAAGCTGATGTCGACAAGAAGTGACCTATCGTAGGAGAGCCTTAATGGGTCCCACATCTATGACACAAAATGAAGCAAATTATTTTGTGGAGGTGAAAACGATCTGATGATACAAGGTTCAGAGATGGTGGTCATGAAAAATGGAGAGTGAAGGTATTGCAGTGGATGAGGCATTAGCTAGGTTGGTGAACTCTCTGAGTGACTTCCCTTGAACATATCAACGACATTGAAATGGATTGGTAGCGTTAACCCAAAAAATGGATGGTACGGAGGACCAATGGTGATGTGACTGGTGAACGGAATAACCCAACTTGACTCAATCATGGTGATGGAGTGAAAGTGTCATGTTCAAGAGCGATCTGCTACCAGTGAAGTTCTTCAAGTTTTCTTCCCTTTTTCCCACTCATTGCTGATGAGTATCTCTTTATTTTTGTCAAGCTTGAGGAGGATAACATATGCTTGTTCTATAATTTTCCCTTCAGGCAAACTTGTCACTATGTTTTAGTGAGCCTAGCGATACTAAAACTTGCTCTTGTCTGGATGGACAAGTTTGTCACTATTGTTTTAACAAGTTTAATGACAAAGATAGCTCTGTCCTTTTCATGTTTATAGAGTTTGAAAAGGGATGAAAAGGAAACTCCAACAGTCCTTTTTCGTGGTATAATCCCTTAAGTCCGAAAATTTATAAAATAATACAAAAGGGATGACTTTTTGATAGTTTTAACGAGCTGAAAAAGACAAGCGCTCGATCTTGTTGTGGAATGATCCCTCAGGTCCAAAAAGATTAAAATGTAGAGGAGGGATGGCGCTTCCCTTTACTTGAACGAGCTAGAAAGGCTAGTAGCTCGGTAATCTTTTCACATTTTACGAGTCTAAAAAGAGCTTAAAAGAGACTCGTTTTTGAGGAACGAGTGATGTTTTTGGGTAGCAAATGATTCCAGGTAAGTTTGAAACTTCTCAAGCACGACAGTGTAAAGAGGGTGGCTAACAGAATCACTTGTAGCAGCTGTTCCTCAAAAGGGTAAATAATCAAGTGGAGGCGTATGATCAACTAAAAGAGTGGAGGTGGTGGTAAGAACATGACCAAGGCTCAAAAGGCTGATAGCAATCAATCACAAAGGCTATTACCGAGGGTGGATTCATTTTTTAATGAGCTTGAATATTTAGAAACTATGCTCAGTGCTGGGTTTATTTTTTAACGAGCTTGAACTTTGTGGAAACATTGCTTGTTGATAATAGTCAGAGATGCTCACTTTACCATTAACACTATATTCTTTCGACGGTTGCACAATCTGTTCAATTACTCCATCAAAATGATTAGAAATGTAAATACATGCTTGAAAAATGAGTTAAAAACTAACATCTTACTTGAATTACGTGAATAGTAACATAAAAGCAGTTTTACCTCTCATTTTTACCATTTCATTCAAATTTGGGATTGTTGGAGCTCTGGAGGTATTTTCCCCCTCAAATTTCATCAGCTGATTTTGGGAGATTCGGTGGACTATTCTTCATGCCGTCAAGATCAGGTAGGAGCTAACCCTGAGCTCTTCAATTGCATTCCTTCTTTTCTGATTCTGAGCAACTTTTCCTGTTCTTCTAGGCCTCAAGGGTTTGAACAATTCATTCTCTCCCCATCACACCTAGTATGCATCGAAAGGTGCGATGCATACTGAGCTGGCTATTGGCCAGTTAGTATGCATCCCACCCTGTACACAGCCGGGGTGTGATGGGCGTAGGAGGGAAAGTTTATGTAGTGTTTTCTCATGAAAATTTTCCCTGTTTTTGCCCAAATCAAGATCATAATTCCTCTTGTTTGTGTTTAGAGATTCATCGGATCAAGATAGTTGTTACATGGTGTGAACATGAGCATGAAGAAGAGGACATGATTGCCTTACATGATCTGGGTATGGTTACTGCATTGCGAAACTGTGGCTTGCTCAAATTCTTCCGCATATCTAGCATGGGGCAACAAATCAATTTGTTGCAATATCTTCTCGATGCATGGGATCTGACCAACTAGATGTTCCAAATTAGAGGAAAATCCATTCCTTTGACAATTGAGGATATCTACTTTTTGACTGGGTTATCGAGGCGTGGTGCCCCTCTCTCACTATCAGGATTCGCCCATGGGGGTGAATCCATGAGGGATTATATTCGCCAGTTTTGTAGAGATGGATCTCAACCGAGCAGGGATGGCAAGATTAGTATTCAACATGTCACTGACCAGTCCTTGAGGACTATTTTATCACCTTTGCTAGATTGGTTGGTAGCGTGGTGCTTCATTTGGCCAACAAATCATATATGCAGTATGATTTAGAATGCATGGAACCAAAGGTATTAAACTGGTGTGATGCAATGCTTCAGATTATAAAAGAACAACTTTCCAAGGTGAAGAATGGAAGATCCAAGAACTTTAGCTACGGTTCCATTCTGATTGCTTTCGCCTTGGAGAGGATTCCACTGATGCAGTCACAATACATTTCACTAGGATTTCCAGCACCGAGGGAACCATGGATGTAGAGATGGGTTGACCTCATGGCCAGACATGCTGGCCAGTCACAGATTTCGTTCTTTGATGCTTTCTTTGAGTGGTTCAACCGTTAGGAGATGGTATTTGCCGAGTATCCATACGTTAGGATGGTTTTCCGAGGCGACCCAGATTTAGTGCTACCGGTTGGCGAGCAGTGGAGTGTTATGGGTAAAATGATCTGACCATATCTTTGTTTATTGATTTTATAATGTTCTTGTGTTTTTCAAAAGTTATCAAGACTAATCAAACTCATATATTTGTTCAGATGTTGGGCCAGTGAAACCAGTAGTGCGTCCAAGGGTAGCAGCTGTCGTTCCAGCAGGAGAGACTATAGGGAGGGCTTTCCTTCGTGATCTTGACATAGCGGAGACCCTTGCAGTATTGCAGGATCAGATCGAGGGTCCCACCCTTGGTATTCAAGATGTGAGGACCGACGAGTTAACTCTGAGATTATAGCGCCATACCATTGGCGTGCCGAGTCGATGGACTAGGCTCTTACATATTATCGCACAGGTGGTGACTTGTTATCACCGGCACCATTAGTCTAGGGTGCTTTTTTGTATTTTTGAGTTTTTGGGTTGTATGACCGATTTTGTCCTAGACACAAAACATTCTATAAAAACTATAAAAGGTTATATATATTTTTTATTTTCAGAGCTTTATTTCGGTTAAGTTATGTGATCTTGATGCAAATGTTAATTGAAATGCTTTTTCCTTTATAAATTCCGCAAATGTCTATCTAACACATAATTTGCTAATGAATCATTTAATGTGTTTAAGTTTATGGAAATGTGTCGATATTGAATAGAATCAAACTACTTTTCCAAAATCCTAACCCTTAGGAACATACACTAGATAACTAGATTCCAAACGGAATAGACACCAGTAAGCTGTAGGATGATGAGTTGTGAGTCTAGCCTAACAACAAGTCGGCGTATGCCATGTGCAATGGCATCAGAGAGAAGCTCCATCAATGCGTTGTACTCATTGATGTTGTTCATTGATCAACCAATACATATCCCTTTGAAACTCACTAACTTGCTACTTGGATTGAAAATGGCCCATGCTGCAGAAGATAGGTTCTGTGTACTATGACTAGCTCTGTTGGCATATCCAACGAATGACTCCAACAAGTCTAACATCTGCAACAAATGCAAAGTGGATTACCTAACCAAAATGATAACTCTTGATGAAAACAAAAATGTAACAAAAGAATATTAAGAGATTACCACACTTAATCAAGCATAGTAACACTTAAGATACAACTCATTCCGGGGTTACGACAGTGGAATCCCATTGTAATCTACTAGCTCGTAGGTTCCTTTTGCCAATACATTTTTAACAATGTAAGGGTCCATCCACATATGGTTCGAACTTACCTGCTCCCAATTTATCGGAGTCCTGATCGTAAAGCAAGACCGGGTCACCTTTTGAGAAGACACGGGGTTTGACATTTTTGTCAAATTGCACCTTGACACATTTCTTATGAGCTTCGTTAGCCAAGGCGGCATCACGATGGGTTTCACCCAATTGGATTAGTTCCAAGAAACGAGCCTCTTCCTCTAAAGTTTCGAGAAGTAGATTGATTGCGAGCTTGAGAGATGAAATTTCACACTGAATTGGTAAGTCTGCTTCCAGGCCATACACCAGCTGAAAGGGTGTAAATCCCATCACATTTCTCACCGATGTCCTATATGCCCACAAAGTTGAGTACAGGATTAAGTGCCAATTCCGTTTGTGGACTCCGATCATCCTTTGCAGCATGCACTTCAGGACTTTGTTGATGGCCTCAACTTGTCCGTTAGCTTGCGGATAATATGGAGTAGAACTGTCATGGGACAATCCTAATTTGGCAACTAATTCAACCATCATGTGATTGCGAAAATGCTATCCATGATCTTTGACTATAGCCTGTGGAACACCGAATCTAGAGACTACATGATTGAAAAAGAAAAGAGTAGTTGTTTTTCCGCTATTGTTTAATGTAGGCATCACCTCGGCCCCATTTTGTAAAATAGTCAATTGCGACTATGATATACCCATGCCCCCCAGCCGAGTTGGGGTTACATGTCATGAAATCTATGCCCCATTTGACGAATGGCCCAAAAACAACTACTGGATGCAACGGTGTGGGTGGTAGTTTGGTTTTGCAGTCGAAGATCTGACAAGCATGGCAACTTCTTACTGCGATTATGCAATGTTTGAATATACTAGGCCAGAAGTAACCTGCTCGTAAGATCTTTTGCGCCGTAGCATAACCATGACAATCATTCAGGACTTTTTCAGCCTCCTCATGAGTGATGCACCTTCGCAGAACTGTATTGATACCTCGATGGTAAAGTGTTTCACCGACGCTCATGTAGTCTTTTGCTTGGTATCGAGTACGTTATTGTTTCGAGTGAGAGGTATTAGGCCTGTATGTTTGGGTTTGGAGATAGATCAGTATATCTCCATACCATGGATCACTTGACGATATCAGAAACAAAGATTCATCCATGATTGATGCTTTGGATGTTGAATTATTGGATGACAATGGGAGGTTGCACAGTAACTCCATAAAAACTAGAGATTTCTTTGATTTTGATTTCGTGAATTCCAGATCAAACTCTTGCAAAATGGCTATCCATTTCGAATATTTTCCCCCTAGTAATTGACGCGACAGAATGTAAGTCATAGGGTTACAATCTGACAAAATGGTAGTTTTGCGAAAGAGGATATAGTGTCGAAATCTCTGTACTTCTTGAACAGCCACAAGAGCCATCTTTTCAACATAGGAGTACTTGCTTTCTATATCCTTTAAGCTTCGACTTAAATAATAGACCGATGTTCAATTCCGTTGTCTTTTTCACTAAAACCATTACGATGGTTGTATTTGCTACAACTAGATACAGGTTAAAGTCTTTTTGATAATCAAGAGCGTACATTAATGATGCTTTTATTAGGGATTACTTTAGAGCATCGAAGGAAGCTTGCACAACCTGTTCCCAGTTGAAGGGCACTTCTTTTTTCAAAAGACACATATAACCTTTAGCAAGTTCGGTGTAATTTTGAATGAACCTCCTTAGAAAGTTTGCTTTCCCTTGGAGTTTTTGAATCTAAAGCAAATTTGAAGGTGGAGGCATGATGATTGCTTGAACCTTACATGGGTCGAGTCGAATCCCATCCTTAGAAACTACGAAACCAAGTAAATGACTAGAACCTACACAAAACACACATTTGTGTGGATTCAGTCATATCTTGTAGTGTCGGTAACGTAGAAATATAGCTTTCAAATGCTATGGATGATTAGTCTACTTTCGCAAATGAGCCCGTAGATTGTCAAGATACAGTTGAACGATGTATTTGATGTCATGGAAGGCATAGTTCATAGCCCTCTGAAAAGTTTCCCTTGCGTTCTTTAAACTGAAAGGTAGTTTATGGTACACGAATGTGCCACACGGACATATAAATGCAGTCTTCGACTGGTCCTATGGGCGGATGTTTGTTTGATTGTATCCGGAAAATCCATCCATGAATGAAAAGATTTCACATCCGGCGCATTCATCAATTATCTAGTTGTTGAAGGGTGTAGGGTAGTTGTCCTTTGGACAAGCTTGATTTACATCCCTGTAATCAATGCGCACTCTAATTGTTCCTTGCTTTTTCATTACAGGAACAATATTCGATACCCAATCAGTTAGAGGAACAGGGTAAATGAAACCAGCATGTAAAATTTTTTCAACTTCTGCCTTGATGGTAGCAACTTTCTTTGGGTGAACCTATCGAAGCCATTGTCTTAATGGTTTGACATCTGGATACATCTTGATTTCATGTTCAACAATGTTGGAGTCAATGCCTAGAATTTCTTCATATGACCATGCAAAGACATGTCTGAATTCGCAAAAGAGAGTGCAATATATTTCCAGTTCTGAAGGAGAACAAGATTTTCCAACATGAATATTATCTACAACATTAGGTTTGGTTGAGATATTTATGGCGATAGCTTCTTCAATATTGGACAGATTTCACTCAGAATCCACTGTATTTACAGTATTTGATAGAAAATAAAAAACTGAAGGATGATTAAGGTCGCTGGAATAATCTTCGTCGTTATCTTGAACATGGGAATGATGGTGGTAATATTCCCATGGTGCCTCTCCTATCATCATTGACTGAATGATTTCTTCGTCTGTAGAATATATACGTGACCAAGGATCTAAAGAGGTGCCATATTATAAAGACCTATCTATCCAAACACTTGATGAGTGTTGATTTGGGTTTGCCACCCAAGCCAAGAAAATTTATTGCTACAAAATTTCTATGGGGCTTGGAGGCAATACCTGGCGATGATCCATGCTAACAAAATGTTCAGAAATCTTCTTTGGTGATGTTGAAGATACCATATTATAGGTTTCCACCGTGGCCACTTCCGCTAGATTACTCATAGGCGGGAGGGCAAAAGTACCCATTACGGCAGGGTTTTTTAGGAGGCTTGCTTTGACATTTTGAAGCGATTGAGAGCTTCATGGATCATTGGAATGCTTCCCGTAGCTTGTGAACTGTTGGGGAGAAAGGTTAGTTGGTCAACGGCTCTAATTATGCCTTGGAAGGGAAATGCAATCTTTCTAAAATATGTTGACACAATAGTAGCCATAGCATAAATCTAGGGCCTACCCAGTAAGATATTGTAGTCAAGGTTTCCATCGATAACTTCAACTTCAATTTCTACTGTCTTGCCCCCAGTTCAACTTGCAAGTTAATTAAAATCCCATACGGCGTGTATTTTCATCTATCGAATGCTTTTAATGTCGTTGATGATCTTGACAACAACTCATGGACATAATACAGGTAGATGCCCCCTCATCAATTATTGTTCGATGAATAGTTTTGTTGAGAGCTTTTACCTGTACGAGGAAAGCGAGTTGAGTCGGTAACTGAGGTTTGTATCCTTTATGGTTAAATGCCACAAGATTGAATCTGTTGGGTCAATCACACCTATTACTGATAATAAAGCTTGTTTTTGGGAGGGGCAATTTTGCAGTACTTCAAGTGTCGACATAGTAGATGGCGATTGAGCTATATCCTCTACTATATTATAATTCTGTGTTGCTCGAGCACGAGGATTAAATGTCGATTTATGTACTACTCCCTTTGGCGGCTTTATTGTTAGTTCAGGAATGATGGGTGGCACAACTTCTGACAAAGTCGTTGTCGAACTACTAGGTTGATCTGTAGCCTTATTGTTCAGCATCTGTGGATTCCCATAATATTTATTCCTTGTTGATATCAAAGCATCACTTTGCTGTTTTGAAATGGAAAACATAAGCACTTGGGATGGGGAAGCATGATTGATAACAACCAGATTGGTTTCTCGGTTTGGAAACGAATCAGTCAATACTGCTGAGGTACTTGAAGTTTTGAAGAACTTCGTGACCTCAGCTCAATGCGGACAATCTTTCATCCAATGGTCCCCATTACATATGAAACATGGCTGAGTAGGTTTCTTTCGCCTAGTAGGGTTTTCAGAATATTTTTCAGGAGTCGAATCTTCTTGTTTCTTCTTTTTGTTTTTCCCTTTCTTCTTGCCCCCTGGTTGCTTCGGTTCTTGGCCTTTGTCCGATGACACGGCATTAATCTCCGAGGCAGGAAGCTTTTCATTTACTCTTTTACTGGAAATTGCAAGGGCCTTACGAGATGGAGCCTTTGTGGTTTGCGTACTTGAGGTGCCAATCACACCATCGCCGACATGAGTGTCCCTGTTTGATTTAGGAGGGGGAGGAACAAAAAATTCTGGTCTAGGAGCATCAGGAATTTTGTCATAGAGGGTGCCAGACTAAGTATACCAAGGACTTTATGTACGACAGTCAATCTTCCTGAATGCTATGTTTAGTGCATTACGATCGATAGGGCGGCACACATGACTTCCTAAGGATAAAGGATATTAGCCTATTGTGGTCTCCCAATATATACTCGACGGTACGGGGAGCACAAGTCCATACTGGCACTTGTCATATCAAAGAGGAGGAATCACCCAACCTTCGATGAAAATGATAGTTACCAGGTTTCACGACATCGGAATATGTCTCTAGCCTAGACTTCTAGATGTTGTGCATTAGGTTCTAAAGCATTTTTATGTTCATTGAGGTTTATTTTAAATTTGATCTTTTTTAAGAAGTTTGCCTTTCAAGGTTCAGCGTGTGATGTAGATGTAAAATTCATAAATATGCAATCTAAAATGATAAAAAATTGTTTGTTTTTCTTTTAGCATGAAAATACTAGCTACTAAGGAAAGAAAAGTATGATTCTTTCAACAGAGAGCAGAGAGCACACACTATATGCACTTTTCCTAAATCATTTTCTGCATGTAGTCTAAATTCAAATGCACATGCATGTATTTGTTTTTTCCGCTTCCTTAGTGTGTGAATGCTAAAAAGGAAAACTAAGTACTGATCTGAACTACTTTCTTCAAAGCGACACTTCAACAATTTCTTTTCAAAACGAAAGGAAGACTAAGACGACACTTTCGACTTCAAATGGAAAACTGTTTTTGACATTTCAAATGTTGACAATTCAAATAAAATACAATGGAAAAAGTACAATCGACTATCTAAAAGAGGAAGACTTTACGACACTCTTTTTCTTGACTCAAAATGACAGTTGTGACTCTTTCGAATCAAAAGACGACAATTCGATTAAGCTACTTTTTGCAAAGGAGGACTGTAAGTGATAAAAAATAGATAAAAAAACATTCACAATTCCTTATAAATGGAGGCTGAATAATGTAAAGGAAGAAGGCTTCAACAATGATATACTGATCATAGGCAGCAAAACTACCGAATAGAGCTAAAAAAGAGTGAAGAAAAACCAAATTTCAAAGAGGGAAATAGTCTCATTCAATCATCACACATGTCCTTAAGGGAAACAGGGATGCATCTCACCTACAACACACGGGAGGTGCGATGCATCCAGACTGCCAATGAGAGACAGTGTGATGGACCAGGGACAAGACTGAGCTTGGTTTTCACAAACAATTTGTAGCTAAGTTTAGTGATTTAAGCCGAGCTTATGATGGACAGTAAACACAAAGTATAGGGGTATGATCTTATGAGGTTATTGAGGTACCACTAGGGCATTTAGGATGTTTGCAAGTCAGATGTTCAGTTCATAAACCAACCTGGAGATTGACTGAAGCAGTGTTGATCTACTTTGTAGTTGCATAGCAAAAGCAATTCAAAGGATAGTTGGCTTAACTTCAGGCTCCATCTATAATTTATAAAGCAAACAACAGTAACAAAAAAACAAACTATTCGTTCCCCAGTGGAGTCGCCATTTTGTTTCTGGGAAAAACTAGTGTCTATTCAGATCTGCTAGTCCCACTAAGACGGGTAGCTATCTTAGAAACAACAAATTCAAAGTAACTTGTGTTTCCCTTTATGGAATATAGATAAGAGAGAAGCAGAAAGCACCAACCTTAATCTTTCGCTTGGCTCCTTGCTTGTTTCCTCTCTCCTTTGACAGAGCTTGCCACTCCTTCCTCACTTGTCTCACTTCAAAGAGCACCTGTAGAGGCAAAGCAACAAGAAACCCTCAAAGCATAGAGATCTATGATACCATAAACAATGTAGAATGAGAAGTACATTAACCATACAATTGTATACACAAATACAAGATTCATAAACACACAAGTATATGGAGGAAAACTCAAATAACTTTATTGATAGTAGAAGTAGAAGAGAGGATTACAACCTAGCTGTCTAATCCAGCATTATCCTCCCAACATGAAAGCCCTCTTCACCTCATGGAAAGCTAGATCACACAACAATACAATGTCTCAAAGTGAAACCAACAACACTTCCTTACAAATTACAAAATTACAGCCCCTGGATCTCTAGGATGAGGGATCCATATATAGATATTTGCAGGGGGGTGAGTTAGCTTCTAGGCTTTTGATTAGTGTCATTTCACTGATAGTTCTTGGTTCCACTTGGAGATTTCATGATCTCTTACTCATCCCTGGGTGGATTCAGAGAGGCAAGTGTCATATGAGCAATTTCTAGAAGATTCTCTGGGTTTCCACTTAGCCAACTGCCTTTTCCATTTGTCTGCTCTCGCCCATCGCACCCTATAGAAGGCCTTTCCAGTAGGCATCACACGCCTCATGTGTAATAGGTGAGATGCATCGTACTTTGACCAAGGAGCAGTCTGTATGGGTCAGTTTTGACCAGTTCTAAGTAGTTTTTTAGGTGGAACTTCTGGGAAATGATGTAATCAGTTGACCTTGATCCTTTAGAGTATGAAACAACACTTTTAGGGGTTTAAGAGCCCTTGGTTTATCGACATATGTGATTGGGGTTGCAGTGCCCAAATATTTCTATAAAAATCATGCATTCCAAGACCAAGCACATACCCATCAAATATCATTTTCCAAGTGAACAAGTGCTTGAACAAAGGGTCAAACTGGAGTATGTTCTCTCCAAAGAATAGGTTGTTGATATATTCACCAAACCACTGCCTAGAGAAACATTTGAATATCTCATACAGAATCTGGGAGTAGTTGATGCATCATCTTGCTGTTAAAACTTATCTATTTTAGAGAAAAGTGGTCGTAGGCAAGTTTCATGAAGCGTATATGTGTACATACACCGGTTGTTGTGGATACAGTCGCGTATATGTTGGTTTGAAGAAAAATAGTGGATGAAAGGAGTTTGATATGGGTATAATAGTGAACATTTGGCACAAGTTCAGGGGGGAGCATATACTTATAATAATGCATTGTTGGCATTATCTTAAAAGATCTTGGTGCAAATTCATAGTTGTTTTTTATTCAAGTGGAACAGGTTCAGGGGGTGATCATGGTTGCTGGTCTAGATGGTGATTGAAAAATGCTGCTAATGATAGTTACTAATAATTATCATAGTCTTGCTTTAAGATATTTGGTCTCTATGTCATGTATATCTTTTATTGTCAAGGTCATGAAATGACCTATTTTGTTTCCCCACTATGCATGGGATGGATGATGTAATGTTCTTGTTCTGACATATATAAACATTTGGTATATGCCCACTTGGTTGGGTGGATCAATCAAACTTGGTATATCCCCACTTGGTTGGGAGATGGATGTATGTATGAGTCATTAGTGATAGGAAGGTCCTTTATGATGTATGTATAGAGTCATCTTTTTGCATACCTTGCTTATATTCAAGGGGAGCATGGATAACACACTTTAGCATAACAGAGAATTAAGCATGTACTCAAGGGGAGCATAACCCTTTGCCCTTGATGACAAAAGGGGAGGGTGACTTGGGATTTCCATCAAGTCCAAAGGGGGAGATTGTTGGCATTATGATACAGATTTGGCTCTATGACACAGGCGTTGTCCTTGATGGCAACTCAAATAGATGACAGATCACAGTTCAGGCTCATAGAATGAAGAAAGAGAGGTATACGTAGGTTCCGCATTAACCAAGCCGTGTGTACACGCGGGTTCCCAGACCAAAAGGTGCGTATAGGATACACACACACTTTCATAGAAGGAAAGGCACGTACATGTTGGAAAACTTAGTTTTGGTCCGTGGTATTTGGTCCATGGTATTTGGTCCATGGTATTTTGATCCATGTTATTGGTCCAAGGTATCTTGTCCAAAGTGTTGACCCTAGGTATTTGGTCCAAGGTATTGATTCTAAGTGGTTTTGGACCATGGTATTGAGTAAGGCATAAGACTATAAAAGTAGGAGAAGATCATTAGGCAAAGTCACTCATGAATTGAATATCTAATGAAGAGCAAGATCTAGAATACATGTTATTGGGTTATGGTGCACAACTGGATCTGAATCAAGGATGAACCTGAGTTCTTGATGAAGGATAAGTTCTATTGTTGGGTCAAGATCTTAAGGCTTGAAGAGAAGTATCTTTGTGTGGTTTTTATCTTTTATCTGAATAACTGGTGCATGTTGTAATTTGTAAATATGATGATCTGGGTATAACTGATGTCTGGAATTGTTGTAAAGTTTAAATCATCATTTACAGATCTATACGCTGGTTCACTTTAGCCGAGGCATGTATACACACTGGTTCTGCATATCAAAACAACGTATACATAGGTTCGCCTTGAGAAAACAACATATGTATGCAGGTTCGACACATTGAAGTAGCTTATACCTAATAAAATATGCTTTAGCTACTTCTGTTTGCTGTTGCAGTATTCTGGGTTCTTGCTTGGGTTCTAGTTACCGTTACTATATTCTGGTTACAACATTATGAGAAGTGATTGATTGATTCAATTTTGGTTGGTGCAACGGAGATTGATTGATGTAGATATATTTGATGGATCCAGTCTGAAAATTTATGAAATGTGGTCCCTGGAAGAAAAGAGAAGGTAGTAGCCTTCTGTAGGCCAACACCTACGTACTAGTAAACACATCAGCTAGTACAAGAGCTAGGGGGTTGTAGCTCCCTTCCAAGAGAAGTTGGAGAACAAGAGAAGGTTGTATCCTTCTGCAGGTAGAAGCCTGCGTACTGGTATAAGACTGCACCAGTACAAAAATTGTAAAAAGAAGTTTCTTATTTAAAGAAGATAGAAATGATTGCAATAGGTGGTTTTCACCCACATTGGGTTTCCACCTTATATCTTGTGTTCATGTGTGTGATTGTCTGTTCTGTTTTTACGGCACCTGGTTACTGTTTATATGGTTATGATGCACAGATTAAAGATCAACATATGATGAATTAAATAAGTTATAAGCTTGAAGGGTATACGCTAGTTGCCTTAAATAGAGTTGCATATACATGCAAGTTTGATTAACTAAAGTAGCGTATATAAATCTAAAATGAAATATTATTGTCTTGCTAATACTGATTCAGCCCCCTCTCTTAGTATTATTTCCAACAAAAAGAACCTTAGATAATTGACCTTGATTGTTACAAATTAACAATCATTAATGCAGAACTGAACTCTAACTCCTCCAAATCAAATTTACTGAGTAAACTGGGTGACATAATCTATGTCACACAAGTTAAAATTATCCAAGTTGTCTGCTAATGTGGAAATTCAATTTTTCTCAATTTAACAAAAAAAGCAAATTGATAATTTCTTGCTACATTTTTCAACACTCTTCCTAGCAATAAAGGGATGATCAACCACCCCTATCCTACACCTATGGAACTTGAAATTCCCTCTTGATAGGGCCTTTGTCAAAATATCAACATCTTGTTCCTCTGTTGGAATGTACCGCAACAACATTACTTGCCTATGCACACAATCTCATAGATGGTGATTCCACACATCTGTATGCTTGTATTGATTGTGAAAAACAAGATTTTCAGAGAGCTTGATGCAACTTTGATTATCACAGTAGATCACAGTTGGATCCATCATCTGACCAAACAGTCTAACAAGTATCTTCCTCATCCATATCGCCTCACATGTTGCTTCACTGGTAGTCATGTATTCTGCTTCTACTGAGTTGAATGTCCTAGATATTTGCTTCCTGCTATACCAAGAAACCACTGTGGACCCAATGATGAAAATTCCACTCGATGTACTCTTTCAATGTAAAAAACTAAATATTAAAGTGGAAAAGAAAAATAAATAAATAAAAAGTAATAAAACCCAAATGGAGTGCTAGTACAAATACTGCCAATTCGCCAAAAGTTAAAATATATTAGATTTCATTTTGAAGTTTTGAAATAAAGGTGATTTGACATTCTTTGTCACTTTTCATAAAGTGTTCTCACTTTTCAAAGGTTGAGATAGTCCCTGCCAAGATCAACGGTGGGGGACAATGTTCACCCACCGACCTTTTGGGACTTATGGGGGGGGGGGTGAGAAATATGGTTTACGATAAACCATCTGAGGTAACGTGGTGGCTGAAAATTTATTTTGGGGGGTCCCTTTCCTTTATACTTACCACTCCCCCTAAAAAACCACCTTTCAACCCTTTTCTTCCACCTGTTTGGTCCCGCTCCATCCTCAAAACCTGCCATTTGCCGCTCCATCCACGTCACCCATCCAATCATGTCACTCATCCATCCACTCCAACCATCCTCCACGTGATGTAAGCATTAGCATTTAAATCTCCCACAAATAAACATATCATCATTGGCCATTAAATAATCTCCCACCAACATCCAAAGTATTCATAAATTTTATGCTCCCAATTGGTAATAATCCTATTGATCACCCTAAATTCCCATTATAGAGACTTGTATCAACTTGTATTATCCATTTTTTCTTGTTATTGTATCTACAAAGGTTAATATTGAAAGATTCCCAAGCTCGCCAAAACCTTCTGTAAAGTTTTCCCTTCTGTAATCAATCTAATTTGGACTTGGTAACACTATTTTTTTTTTTAATTTCCTATTAAAATTAAGATGTTTTCACACAAAGGAAGGGAACAATGCCTAATGAGTATCCTATGGTACCTCTTATCCCTAATTTAGATAGGTCACCTTTGGTTGATACGTAGTACAAGATAGCATAAAATCAATGTGAGTTTGATCTATGAGCTCTATAATTGGGGACAACATAAGTAGTTAGACCAGAGTGATGATATAAATATATGGGAATCATTTCTTCCTCAATCTAGCTTTCCATAGACTCATATTTTCCTATAATTCTCTATTTGTTTTCATCTTAGGTACCTCCCCAACAAGAAATCAATAATTTCTCAAAACGATGAAGTCTTGTTTTCAATTACCCCAAAAAGAATTTGTCAAGCTCTTAATATAAATTGTTAGGCCTCTTTGCACCCATTTTACACTGATGCACTCATGCAAACATACAAAAAT
Organism: Pinus taeda; assembly: GCA_000404065.3. Taxonomy (NCBI): domain Eukaryota; kingdom Viridiplantae; phylum Streptophyta; class Pinopsida; order Pinales; family Pinaceae; genus Pinus; species Pinus taeda. The sequence continues at coordinate 10,144 of APFE031275396.1, read as the reverse complement.
CTTACTTTACCCCAACGAGCTCATATTTTTTAATGTTTTATGCCTGAGAATTCTGAATTACCTAGAACAAATACCCCACACTCTGCTTCTATCTTCCCTGAGATGCCAAGAGAAGTCATTTCCATGGTTACTTGCTTATTAGGTTATCATACAAACCAGTGGGTAGATGAGTTAGTGGTAGGGTTTTTATCTGTATCTTTATTTCGTCAAAATCCTTCAATTATTTTCAATTATAGTTAGTTATTATCAAATGTTATACATGAGCAGTTTCTCAAGTTTAAAGCTAAAGGTGCGTTGAAACACTAATCAATTTTAGTATATCTGATGCTATTTTATCAGGCAGATAGGTTCAAGTTCTAGTTATAGAGGATGGATGATCAAGGAAGTCTATTATCAGTCATTCACTAGACTTCTTTAATAAGAAGAAATTCAAAAGATTATTCCTTATCGATTTTGTGGATCGGTTTTTAATACATCCTTGTGTCTACTTAGCAGTGATTCTATACCAATGATTTTACCAGAGATCAAGAAAGTTTTGCATCTTTCAAAGCATTCAAAAGTTTGAGATTGGTATCTCTACTAGAACTATACAGAGATTCAAATCTATGGGTGTGAACTTCCTCCCTATAGATTACCAGTTTTTGTACCAGTAAGGATTTTCGCATTGGGATACACTAGACAAATGTTAAACATGGATGAATTAAATTTTGTATAAAATAAAAAGAAATCACAGTTTAAATTGAAGGCACATGTTGGATCTTATATTTTAAATACCAGAGCTGCAACAAAGGAAGTGGTGGAAATATTAAAGTATATGAAATTTAAACTAAGCTTCACATGGTCTTATGATCTGTTAGGGATAATTTCAAAGATGATAGTTGAGAAGAAGACCACATACACCTACACTGGAGATAGAGAATTATGCTAATCAGGAGTAGTGGATAGAGAACACATTATAGGAGGCCGATGAGAAAATAGTCAGTCAATCAACTATGCAAACTCCTATTCCAAAGAAAAAAGAAATCAAGAGGTCGGGAGAAATTATGTACCCTACAGATTCAGAAGCACAAGCTACACAATTCCGTGTTTTCAAGAGGAGAAAGAAGGATCCAAAGACTAAAACTAAGAGTGATCCATGTGTAATAAATATTCAAGAAGAATACTACAAAGAAAAGGATTCACATGAGAAAAGTACAATGGTTTTGATAGGTGTTCCCACCACTTCATTCCCATATGTTGAGGAGACAATTGATTCTCTTATCTCTTCTACATCTTAGATTCTAGCACAATAGAGTATTTTTGCAAGATACAGGGAGATCAATTTGAAGAATGAAGCTTTAAAGGTTTCAACATATTCAAAGTTTTGGAAGAAAACTACCACCACTCAACACAAGTTGTTATCTGCATTTGACACAGAAAATGAGTAGTTCCAAATGACCTTTTTAACCTGTAGTTTTAGAGCCCAAAAGTGTAGAAGACTAAAAATCTTTAATATTTTCTGTTGATACCAAAAAGGTTCATACAATCGATCAAATAGATTTGCATAAGAAAGCAGGTGAGATGATTTATTCAACACTGACAAGTTCAGCCATGGTTGCCTCAAAGTTGCAAACCTCTCCGAATAATATGCATTCACAGTTGAAGATATAACGAATGTCTTCTCTAGCCAAAGACACTAGAATTAAACCTTTAGAAGATTTAATATCCAAACTAGGATATGATCCTAGTGATGTCAAGGAAGCCAAGGAGATAATTAAAAACAAAATGCCGATATTCAAGCTCTCAGGAAATGGCTCAAGCTTCCAACTAGAAAGCACCCTCAGGCCAAAGAAGTAACCAATATGAAAATGGAACAATTGGCAGTAGCAAGTACATCAACACAACAGGAAGTACAACAAACAACACAAGAATCAACTTTAGATTCTTATGAGAATATAGTTCAAGCTTTAGGAGAATTATCATTAACAAATAAGGAAAATGATAACTTAACAATAATACTCATAAATATGGAGGAAAGGAAGATAAAAAGAGATAATGCATACCTAGTAGAGGTGCAAAAGAACTACAAATTGATATAACAAATTCAAAAGTATGAGAATCAGTCTCTAACAACTCAGATGTTGGCAGAGGCCAAAAATAGTATATGGCATAACATAAATGAAAACATCACAGAATTATGATCATCCATTAAAATCATATTTGAGCAGGAAATGTTAGTGCAGAATGGCAAGGCAACCATTGAACAACCAAATATTGAAAGAGAGCACAGGCTAGAAGAAGCAAATAGAATTATTAAAATGCTAAATTCTAAAACTAAGGAAGAGCTTGAAGAACTTCAGATTCAGGATAGAACATGCATAGTGATGGAATTAAAAAGGGTATTAATAAAGATGAATGTGATGATACGGTTTGAGAATAAGTGCAAAGAATTGGAGTTACAGGTAAAAATATTTAACACAAAAGTTAATGTATTGTAGGAGAAAGGGCTCCCAACCTTAAGAGCTTCTAACAACAAATTGATTCCTTTAGAAAATTATCAATATCAATTATGTAATATTTCCATAGATGCATCTAAGTTTGCTAAAGTCAGAGCAACTATAAGTGGAGAAGCTTTCATGGAAGGCCTACAATATGATCTCTTCATTCAACATCAAATCCATCATCTATTTTTGAACAAACCAACTTTCCAAACATACACAAAATTAGATGATATATTTTAGAGAATGGTGAATTTTTCAATTCCTAGTGGGACAAGTTGCTATAGCTAGTTGAATAAACAAAAAAATAAATCCTATAGTTTTGGAAGAAGGAAATATGAAGAAGCACAAAAGTAGCTACAGTCAATAACAATTCACCTCAAAGTTTGAATAGAAAATCAGAAATAGTCTAGATTTCCTATTACATAGTTCTATTTTGGAAATATCTACATGTTTTTAGTAGATATTATTTTGTAATAAATTTTATTTGAATTCTGAATCAATTCGAGAACAACTCTATAAATATTTTGTAAAAATAATTAGTAAGTGTTGGATTATTCCAGAAGAAAGTTTTTTTGTGTGACTGAAAGCAGTGAAACATATTTTTGAAGTAATCAATTTAGTATTACAGAGGCAATTATTTTCAGGATTCTTGTGTCAAGCAAATGGTGATGTTTCCCTCTTCATAAATTTGTTTTCCTTTCAAGTTTCACATGGATTTTTTCCTTCTTCAATTGTTTACAAGAAGATTAAGGGCCGAATTTACTTTCAATACTCTACTCTGGCTTGTTAAGAAATCTCAATGTTTCCATTCTGATGTTCATTATAGAATTCATGTGTGTATGCTCTACATTTAATTGATCCTAATTCTTATTCATCTCATCCACATCACAACATCTCTAAGAGATCTAGGAATTTGCCTACCTTGCCCTATTGTTCTGCTTGTCTATTTATTTTAATTGAGTACTAAAGACCTTATGACTCCATGCTCAATGGAATTATCTTCCATTTTACAACCAAAACTTTAAAAATCTATGTTATCTTTTCATACTGAGCCAAGAATATAAAAACTAAGATTACAAATCATACAGAGAGAGCCCTCTATGAAGCTAGAAGGGCTAGATGCCAACTTTAAAAGTTGTTTGTGGTTACCTCTATAGTTTCCTTTTTATCCTAGGAAAACTACATAGTGTTAACAATAATGATTTATACTTAGTTCTTTAGTAGTTTGAGATATGTATGCAGGTCCTCTTAAGGAGAAGCACGTACATATGTGGGTATGACTCAGAATGTTGGCGTATATATTCTAACATATGGTTGATCAGGGTTTGTGGTAGCAACAATTGGTTTCTGTGTTTTGAGTATGTGTAGTTATATGATATATATTGGTTTATGTTTTGTCTAATATTCAATGATTAATTTGATGATTCAGTTGGTTCAATGATTGAGTTATTTGATACAGTGATTGGTTTCAAAATTATTTTCCATTGGGCTTAAAGGATGATAGTGGGTCCAATTTGAAAATATGATGAAAAGTGGCCTATAGGTTTGATGTTTTGGATCAGGTGGATCCAATATGAAATATTATGAAACTTGGTCCACAAAGGTACTTAGTGTTGGAGCCTTCAATTATGAATTTGAAGCTTCCTTCTAGTGGTAGGTGGTGAATTAGATCAAGTGGGATGAAAATTCCTTCTGGTTGGTGCTAGTAAACAAGATCAGGGGGTTGGAGCTCCCTTCTAGTGGATGCTGGAGAATGAGTGAAGGTTGTGGCCTTTTGTAGGTGTGTGCCTGTGTAGTGGTATGTCTGTGCCAGTTCAATATTGTAAGATGCCTTCCTTTATAAAAAAGATGAATATAGAGATGATGACAATGGTCATTTTCTCCCACATTGGATTTCCACCTAAAAAAAATCTCTGTGTCCTCATGTGATGATGTGTTGCATATGTGTGATGGTTTACTCTATTCTTACTACTCACGGTTACTTTTTAATTAAATTATAATGAAGTAATAACATAATGGTTAAATTAGAATATGTGATGAAATATATGAAAAGTTAGCTAACTGGATATACGTTGCTTTCCTTCATCATATTCTCGTACAAATTCTATCTTACTTAATGATAGTAGCGTACAAAAATCTGAATAATAAATTGAAAGGTTTAATTAAGTTTTAAAATGTTGATCCCCCCCCGCCCCCGCCCCCCAAGTATTTTTCCCAACAATAAAATTTCATCCAATTTTGACTCCAAGATCTTAAAATACACTTCTTGATAATTTCAACTATTTTTAAATTAACATTATACTCTTCATTACCATGTGGAACTGATGGGGTTCCCACGTGTTATATTACCCTGCTGTTATTTGTCAGAGAATATTAAAGTTCCAAAACCACATGCATATGTGGCATGCCCAGGAGGCATTCTTGTCATGACTATGACAATATAGCTTTGTACACACATACACACATATATAAATTTAGTCTTATGTATTTAGCTTTGGTAAGGTACACTAATCACATCATGTAATATATGATTCATCCATAGGTCAATCCCTCAAGATGGAACTGTGATTTATTTATATGTAATTTATGTATTGCATATACCTCGTATATTTGTCGTATTATTACCTTATGCATGGACCATTGCACAAACAACCTACCCATGTGATACATGGCCCCACCTTATATTAACAAAATTTATATATCTCTATTTACATGTAACAACGTTTATTAGCCCAATGCATATATGTGTGTGTGTGTGTCTATATATATATCTAGGTAGACATATGAGGCATTGGTATATCTCTTATACCCAACCTATATCCCATGTCGTTTAACCCATCGTAGTGAATATGTATTTCATGCATGAAATACATGTAACTATATGAATTTTAATATGTGTACCACACATCCTGCCACCACCCATAAAATAGACAAGGTCATGTGAGTTAAATCAACAACATAAAACAAAAGTGCTACCCCTCCCCCTTCTCCATGACATCGCCAGGGGGGGGCTTCCACTATTTTGATTTCATTCAAGGTTACTTCGCTACACATCGACGATTGTGACAAAAGTTTTAGATCCAACAGTTTGTGGGAGCTCACCTCCTCCTTGCTGATGTCATAGAAGGAAACTCATTTGATGATCTTGATTCTAGTGAGCTTGTTGGCTTGAGGGGGCCTGACTGTTGGCCGGATAAATCGATCTTGCGGACAAGGCTGATCTCCCTAGTATCAACAGATATCTAGCAACAAGCAGGACAAGCAAATCTACCTTTCTCTAAACATATTGCGATTCGTTAATAAAAACTAAAGAGGTGTTTTAGACCCTACCTTAAGTCCAACGCTAGTTTGTGGCAACCATGCTCCAACCATCCGAAAGAGTTTCCTTTTAAGAACCTACAATCACAAACAAGCACACATCAAATAACACCTGCATAGCTAATATAATAAATCATGTTCATCATGGTGATCAAGGAATCCATGAAATAAACCATAAAACGCAGCTTATTGAGAAAAATAAACTTGATTGTATTAGCTTTGAAATAGAAGAACTTTACAACCTTTGGTGCCTTGATGTTGTACAAGCTCTTCCCAGGTTCCAAACATGAATCTCCTCGACTTTGACAAGCCTCACTTTATTCCAAATGAGATCAAAAGGTATGTAATCTCTCCTCTTAAAAGCTCAATTAGGAAGACTAAATTCCAATAGCATTTACCCTAAAAAATATTTAGCTTTCAAACTCTCCAGTAACCATCCCAATGCTTCATTTTATAGTGCAAAGGAAGGAGGTTACAGGTCCAACATTGAAGGGATAGAGTCCTCCTTCAAAGGGATAAGCTCCTCACATCAAGGGGTTAGCTCCTTAAGGTATGGGATGCATGAACCTTTAAGGAGCGAACTTGCCACCTCAATATTCCCTTTAGAAGCTTCTAGAAATGACTCAAAGTGAGTTTTTAAGAATGTACTTACGCCTTTTTAACTTTTACAGGGGCCTGCACCCATAACACAGAGACAGAGCGGTCAGGTGCACAAGGGACATGACCAATAGGTGCGGGACTGTAGGTAATGCTAAGAGAAAGTGTGGAACCAGAGTTTTAGAGATTTTTAAGGTCTTTCTCTTATTTTCAAGGCTTGATATGAATAACTGAGGTGTAAGACTTGCAAAGGAGGAAGGTATGAGTGGTGATAGGCTCACATTAATTGCAGAATGTCAAGGTGAAAATTTCTGTGCAACAGATTTCCCCCTAAAGTGCGAAGTCTATAATAGATGATGATGGTTTGGTCATCTAAGAAGAGTGAAGTACTTTATCATTTCAAGGATCTTCCTGTGGACACCCTGGTCGGAACTTTAAAACATTTCAATGTTAATATTAATATATTATATATATATAATATATATATATATATAATATATATATATAATATATAATTATATATGAACATATCATTGCTGAGGTAGGCATTCCCACATTCAGATCAAAAATAACTAGAAAACTATCTAAATTGCTCTGATACAGGAATGATTTTATAATACATCACAAGTATAGACATATGTAGACACAGTATGGGCACATCCATCTGTTTATGAATAGTCCACTATATAATGAATAAAAAAATTCCTCGCAGCCTGGATGATGGAAACTAGATCTAGGGTCTTGATTTCTGCTTCCCGAACTAGTACGGTTCTATCCATGTGAATGAATGTGTCGAAGTCGAACATGGTAGAAATCACTTGATTACCTGTCAATGATGTGAACTGTTAACAAGTGTGAGAGAAAGCACCAGTAATGTTAATGGCCCTCAAAGTACTTAGTACAATCTATGAAATGTGAGTAAATGAGTCGATGTCGAACACATCACAAAATCCTTCGATCGAAGTTCAATGATGCAACCTGTTGTCAAAGGCGAGAAACCTGCCATTGAGGCATGTAGATTCCAAGGTACTGACAATTTCTAGATCATCTTTCTAGATAATGAGTTGGATTCGATAGAAAGCGATTCATCATAGGCAAGCCCACAACACGAAATCATAGATCAAGTTTTGAAGAAATATATTTGGCAAGGACTAACTCATGGATGGTCAAGACAGATGACAGATATTTTGCAAATGAATGGTTTATTTGAACCGACCTCTTGAACACATAACAACACTGTAGATGGTTTGGTGACAATTGACCCAAAGCTAATACCCAGAAACTGGCTGAAGACTTTCAATATGGTTTGATTAACTGTTAGGCAAAGGATTTCCCAACCCAGGTGAACAAAATGTGTCGTGTTCAAGAGTGGTTAATTGCTTTTCTAAACACAAAGTATAACAAATAGGTTCATTTTTCTCTCTTTTCCCCCACCATTTCTGGCAAGTACTTCTTTATTTTTGACAAGTTTGAGGAGGATAACATTTGCTTGATTATAAGCTCATCCTTCGGATGAGTCCAACTTAGTTTAAAATTTGAACCGTAAGAAGGAGTGGTCCGTTCCTGTTTAAAATTGAATAGGTCCTTTACTGTTAAATTTTAACGAGTCCAGTATAGGAGAAACTTAGTGTTTTTCAATTTTAGGGAGTCAGAAGAAAAACTTAAGAAAACTCCATGGTTGTGCTTTTTCGTAAATTTTTGTCCCCCCAGCCCGAAAAAAGTATAAAATGATACTTGAGAGAACCGCTTGATCATTACAATCAAGGAGTACTTTTCATAATTAGTGGCCCTGATCTGAAAAAGTAAAAAAGTGATCAAAGACACGTTGTTTATTACCAATATCAAACTTGAAACGACAAAAGTCCGGCAATCTTTTCATGTTTATACGGTCAGGAAAAAGCTGTAAGTGGACCGTCCTTTTAATTCCGTTTTAACGAGTTTAAAAATAAAAACTTGGCAATCTTTTCATATTTTATGAGTTAGAAAAGAGCTTAATGAGAACTCCTATGTTTCGCTTTTTCGTAAATTTTGGAAGAGTCCGAAAAAGTGAAAAAGTATGCTCTTTGTTGAAAATGATCAATTCTTCCTGAAAGTCCAATATTATGCACAAAAACTCAAAACATTACTCATACCTGTTTAAAATAAGTAAAAATGCATCAAAAGCTACCTTTTTAAAAGTGAGAAATAAACAAATTAAAAATTCATTTATTCAAAAAAGCTTATAAAAAGGGATTTTGTAAATTCATTTTTACCGTTTGACTTCAGAGTGAAAAGTAAGAGTTTTTGGTAAGAAAATTCCTGTGAAGATTGCGGAAAATCTGACCGTTGGAATCAAAAACCGTCAGCGCTAGGTAATCCACATCATCCCTATCTTGCATTTCAACCATTTAATTTTCATTTTAGGGCTTTAAAATTGATTTTTTAAGAAAAATTTTGATTGAAAAATCGTTCGCGGGGGGTTCGCAGGTGTAGCATGTGGCCCCTGCGGACCCCAACTTTTTCGTACAAGGGAAAAAGTCGAGGTCCCACACCTGCTCCTAAGGATGAGTGCGGACCTACGCACTGTCCCTAACTAGTGGGTGCGGACCCCGCGAAATACGTTTTAAAACATCAAGTTTTTCCATTTCCGCCCAAAAATTTTGAAACTAAAATGTTCTAATCCACCTTTTTTGCATTGTAGATATATAAAATTCTCATTTGGCGGGAACGGGAACATGAAGATGTGGATCTAGCTGCATTAATTCATCCACCTACAATATAGGCATTAAAAGCATGTGGACTATTTAAATTCTGGGCCATACCCGACATGAGGGGTTAGGTAGACTTTCTGCAATGGCTGGTAGACAGTCGGAGCACACAGGACCAATGTTTCATAATTGGTGGCCATTGGCTCGAAATCGAGCACGAGGACATTTATTTCCTGACTAGTTTTCCCAAGAGAGGTGAACAATTATCTCTATTTTGGACTAGGCCAGGTGGCTAGTTTGTCGCTAGTCTCTGACTAGAGTTTTGTAATGACCAAACTGAGGACAAACGGATAGATATTAAGACTACCTCCCGTCCTGATCTTAAAGTGATTACATTTACTATCACCAGACTATGTGGGAGCATAGCATTGCATGTAGCTACTGGATCCCAAATGCGAATGGCAGTAGACCGTTACCGAGGCATCGTCTTCAACTGGTGCGAAGCTGTGTTGGTGAATGTAAAAGGCCAACTGACTAGAGCAAAGAACGGGAAACTAAAAAAATTTGGATATGGTTTCTTGGTTGTGAGCTTTGGCCTAGAGAAGGTCCCTATGTTGGTCCCACATTAGCTTTCCGTTGAGGCTAGACTTCACTGAGAGCCTCGAATTATGTGCTGGGTTGTAGTGATGGCCTGTCATCCTGAGGAGGGTACAGAGGTCGTCCGATTTCAACCTGAGTATTTTCGTTGGTTGGGGAACCAACTTTTCATGATTTAGGACTTTCCATATGTTAGGATGGATTATCGTGGTGATCTAGACATGGCTCTTCCACAAAGAGAGCAATGGGATGATTCAAGTAAAATCATTTTCAACATTTTCTAAATTTTTAAACTAATTTTTTTTTGTTTTTTTTAAATCGTCCAAAATTGATAGTGAAAAGTTTTAAATGCAGATGTGGGTCCATGATGACTAGCTTCTCTCCAGCCCTATGAGAGAAGACACTCCACTGCAGCAGCACCGGCCCCCACAGGACCAATCAACAGGGACCCTGACCGAATTGGAG
>APFE031275392.1:54873-123326 GCA_000404065.3 Pinus taeda | reverse complement strand
AAAGGGTTTACCAGACTCCCTCTCAAAGGAAATGGTACCGATATCGGTCGCACTGTATCTACCATCATCGCCCATCTCGATGTGCACTCCAAGATCTTTGTCCTCCAGATTGGAGAACAAATCTCTATCTCCCGTCATGTGAAAAGACACACCACTGTCCAAGAACCACACTGGTCCCATCACACGTGAAACCAAGCATGCGATCAATGAAAAATCAAGCTCAAACTGAGAAGCTAAGGCCTCTCCCCCTGCAGATCCAGTAGCTTGCTTGTTCTTCTTCTTCTGCAGACAATTTGTGGCATAGTGTCCATGCTGGTGACAGTGAAAACACTTCACCTTGGACATATCCTACTTCTTGCCTTTCGCACCAGACTGAGAAGCTTTCTTGCTTTCTTGCTCTTCCCTTTCTTTGCTTTGGCAACCAAAGCACAATCTTCATCAAATACCTTTGATGAAGATCCATTCTCATACTTATTGTTACTAAGTTTATCCTTGAGCGCCAAGTTGCTCTTGCTTTGGAATAACATTCGCAATCCGTTGAAAGACATTTCAACAACACTATTGCAAATTCGAATTCCACCAGCTCCAAACTCAACTGCTTCCGATCTAGAATTTGTGAGAACAAAATATTTCTCGTACAGAGATTGACTGTATGGGCATTCACCAGATATCTCACCTTCCAAAAGAAGGATGAATCCAGAGGCTACCTGGCCCGATTACAGACTCTGCTTGAAGAAATAGAATGTAAACACTTCCTGAATAGTAGATCATGATACTGTGATCCAAAAATCAACCAGCTCTGATACCATGTAGAAATTTTGAATAATTTAACACATATTCAACAGAGATTATCCTGATCATGTACTATTGTGGAAAACATACACAATACATAAGCTCCTCTACGTTGATCATCAATATAGCAGCATCAATAACAATAAAACATCAAGAGCATTCACACATTAACACAGTATGTATCCCGGGGAAAGAATCTTGCTCAAAACCCCAACTATCTGTATATTAATGATTGAGTCATGTAACATTACACAGCATAATACTTCTCACAAGTATCTCCACCTCTATTACACACAATATAGCTCAGATCTGAATCAATCACTGGCTCAAATCTCCTTCGCTGCTTGCCTGCCTCCGCTGCTCAATACCTGCTCAAGAAATGATGATAATTCCAAGGCAACCACGTATTTACTTGGCAAATGTGGGAAAATACGTGGGCAAACTCATTGGCATACTCAATCCCTTGATTGTGCAAGATCTGGTGCACAACTATAGTCACAACTGATAGCAATCTGATTCTCTACCACCTGTCCCTGTTGAACTGAACATGCACTGATATGCAACTGAGTTAACTAATGTATTCATTAGTTGTATTATGAGTTAATAACTTGTGAATTAATTAATAACTAATTCACCCAACTCATCTCTAGTCTATTTGCCAGTTAGACTAAATACAACTAGTTTAACAAAGCTAAACTGAACACAACTCCATCAACTGCACCTCCAGTCCACTAAACTCAACTCACTTGAGTTCTAACTGAAGTCCTGCATGCAAATATTAGTCATCCCATAGGTAACCACGTATTTCCTTCTGGGATCTGCATGTACCACATCCGTAGCTCATCCTGAAGTGCTCCAAGAGAATAAGACAAAGTTTATAGCCTAAATATTATTATGAGCTAATAATATTTGACTGTTCTATATTTAGACTGAGCAGTCACTCCGCTGTGATCTAAAAATAGAAGTCCATCTATTTTTCCCAACTTGATCAATCATCCATAAACAGCATCCTGCAACTCATAGACATGATCCATATGTCTAAAAATAGACATAGTCTAAAAATAGACTTGCGCCAAAAATAGCCTGCGGGCCCACTTAGTGAAGGCGACTCCTTTTCACTAAGCTCCATCATGTTGTTGCATTCTCAACAAGCATTTCTTGTTGCACACTTTTCAACAGAAAGAACCCCATCATAGCATGGCTATCTGGAAATGGCAAGACAAGTCTAAAACCATTGTAAAAACTTGGAAAAGTCCATGCCACCGATAACAAAGAAACCAAAATACACCCATGCATAAGCCATGCATGTCAAAACCAACTAGGAAACCATACATGAAATCTGTTACCTACAAGTATCCCTGTTGAAGCTACTTGATCCAACCTTTCCTTGCTTGATCCTTGCTTTCCTTTTCTTTCCTTGTCCTTCCTTTGCTTGCTTTCTTTCCTTCTCCTCTTGGTGCTCTTTTCCTCTCTGAAACTAACTCCAAAACTGAACTAACAAAAGATTATCAACAGATGATTTAATGCATTTTTATTATTGATGCCTCTAATTTCTTCATTTTTCTATTATTTTTCTTCACTTTCCTCCTCACATGCAACCTATGACCTTTCACCCCCCTTTTATCCCCCTTTCCTTTATTTCATAAATAAGATGCCAATTAATGCCTCTTTTCCTTTTCAAAGCCTTTGCAAATGCCTTTGCCAATTTCCCCTTAACCATAAACACAATAAGTGATGCACACTAGGATATTTTTCCCAACATTAATCTTGGAATAAGTGTTCCTTGACCTTGGTCATATTTTACCTTTATTAACTTTTATTAGATGAACTTTTAACCCAGGGCTGTTACAAATAGGCTCCAAATATTCCTTCATATATCTCAAATTGTGACACTTGTGTAAAAAATGAGAGAGGTTTTTGTTAATGGGTATATGCCAAACAAAAACATCTTTTGGTTTGCATTTTTTTTTTTTCCAACTTTTCAAAAACCGCACCCAAAGTAATTGTCTTTTATAGGAAAAACAAAGTAAAAAAAGGAGAGTTTTGTCATCATGTTAAAAATAGTAAGTTCACCATGGATCTTGGGTTTGATTCATCAAAACTGAAGCTTGGTGCATGAATCCATATTGCATGAAATTTATTGTGATTAGAATCTTTGATCGCTGCCTCAAAAAATGTATTTGCTCCAGTCATTGACATATTAATTGGTGTGCATCATATCGGGAGGAAAAATATGAACCACTAATGGATTAAATGTCAGCACTGTCTCAAAATAGAGCAAAATTAGTGTTGAAAATTTAACTGTCAGCACTCATCCAAAATCAAATGAAAATAGCATTGACGTATTAACTATTTGCACTCCATCAAAATGTTTCCAAAAGACTGCTTCCTTCTGTGCATTTGACTATCCATATATTAGCATGAACCTTGTTGGTTGTCCATATTTCTTTGAAACCCTGAAACCTTGCAATTGGAATTCTTGACCATAATGGACAAATCCAAATGCTTGGTTGGCATATTTTGGATCACACCTCTGAATGACAGTATCCCAAAGGCTTTCTCAAAATTTTCGATGTGGGGAACCCACAATGCTCTTGAGTTTCTCCATTTCCCTTCGAAATGCTAAAATGAATGCTAATAATTCCAACGAGATAAATAAGACTAAAAATTAAGAAACAAGCAAAATATTATGGTCTTTACAAGGCTCTCCTTTTGTATAACCCAACTTTATCTAGAGTCGCATACACAATTAGCTTTAACTTAAGATTAGGGTTAAATTTATTACATCTTAGCTTCTTACATTATTATAAAAATGTAGTTTCAATTTATTATTATGGGTTTTCTTGTGAATAAGCATAGTAGCTATATCTCTTCTTATATATGGCTATGATCATTCTTGCTATTGTACTTGTGTGATGTTTTTTGCCATTGTTTCATTAATGCAAATTGGTGTTCATTGTAGCTTTGTGTTTATTTTCCATTTTGTTGATATATTTCATTTCATTCTCGACATAATTTAAATCATGTGCCAAAATTTTTATACCTAATGCTTTGGAATGTGGAAGGGGAATTTTCCATCCTAAAGGGTGTGACCAAGTACTTATAATGACCTTTATTGGTTCAAAAGGTTGGATTGTGATGTGTGCATATCTAAACCTAATAAGATTATATTCCAACTTGAGATCAATCTTGTCTTTTTCTTATGGACAACTTCCCCACATCACAAGTATGCCCCTAATCTTGAATATGGGAATACTTTTTAATGAAGCTAAGCCATTACAATAAGTAATTTGGAATACTTTTTCTAAGAAGTTACTATAGGCTAAAGTTCCTGTTAATGGTGCCCAACATATTGAGCAATGAAATGTAAAGAACACCATCCACTCCTCCAAGTGGATTAACATACTCAAGGGTTGATAAATGGTATTCTGTAATAAATTGTTTTGGAAATAGTTAATTCCAAAGGATCTTGAGCTTAAGCTTGACCTATAAGGCTTGTGCCATTGATGGAGTAACTAGAAGGGTATGAGTGTGAAAACCTTCATGAAATGTAAAGAAGACCTTGGCTACAAGTGGCACTCCCTCAAGCCTATGCTAAAAGAAAGGCATAACAACCTTTACCAAGTGAACTCTAAGTATAGGAATTGATTGTTCAGATCAAGATCCTTAAATAAACACTAAAATTTGATTTTTTTTTTAGATTCTAATCATGGGAGTTTTACTAATGGGGGGAAACTTTCTTACATGGGATTTCCAAGCCCACTTTTTTCCTAGTGTGGGTGATTTAAGATCTTAAATACATTTTTGGTTGTCCTTTAGCAAAGTTTAGGTGGGCATGGGTGAGTTCCTTCAATAAACACTAAAATTTGAATTTTATCTAGATTCTAATCATGGGAGTTTTACTAACGGGGAAAAGCTTTCTTACATGGGATTTCCAAACCCACTTCATTCCTAGTGTGGGTAATTTAAGATCTTAAATACATTTTTGGTTACGTCCTTTAGCAAGTTTAGGTGGCCATGGGTGGGTTCCCTTTGTTAGTGGTATCTCTTTGCTTAAATCACATGTAATTTGTTCTCTCGAGAGACAAAGTGCCATGGGCTATTGAACTTAATGCAATATGGATGCTTACAGTGCAAATTGAAATGCTAAATTTTAATGGGAAGAAGCACAATGGTACTATTTGTAATTATTTTTATTTGGAAAAAACATAATAATACCATTCTCAATATCTATGATTTTTCTTATATTTTCTTTTGATATGAGAGTACACTAACACATTATAGGTTATAAGTGTGATGATAAGGAAACCCAAAAAAGTTAGAATGGAGATGAATTTTGGAACACAACCCTTACATAATGAGTTAGGAGGCCTTTAACCCCTCTTGCATCACTTCAATATAGTCTCATAGAAATGGTCTCCAATGGTAGACAAGTTAGAGGGATGGAGCACACATGGAACATGTGTATTGTGTTTAGATAATCATATTATTAATTTATGCATATCTTATTAAAATTACTTTTGCCACCATTAAAAATGTGCAAAAAAAAATAAATTAAATACACACTCCATGGTTTTGCTAAATATCATAATCCTCACGATGATTCAGATAGGTCAAAAGTTCCAGCCACTAAAGTTGTGACAAATTTAGTGGTGATTCTAAACGACAAAAGCTACCAACCAAAACTTTGCTAAATATCATAATCCTCACGATGATTCAGATAGGTCAAAAGTTCCAGCCACTAAAGTTGTGACAAATTTAGTGGTGATTCTAAACGACAAAAGCTACCAACCAAAACTTTAAATGTAATGATGAATAGTCATTGAAATATTTGTCTGCCTTTACACCCTTTTTTGGGGACACAACTCTACCTTTACAATAAAATAAAAAAATTGAACGAATTTTCAAAAGCAAGCTATATACATTTGATTATAAATAATAATAAAAAGCCTAAAATATTAATGTATATTAATTGTCATTACTTAAGTGAGATAAAGCGTGAAAGTCAAGGAACACATGTGAAACACGTGCACAAGAAAGTCAAGTTGAGTTGGTTTACAAAGGTTACGCCAAAGCTAGAGATCGTGTTACACTTTAATTGATACAAGATAAAGTATTTGTTATTTAGTGGGATTGTGTTACACTTTGTTATTTAATACAAGATAAAGTATTTGTTATTTAGTGGGATTGTGTTACACTTTGCATGTAAAACATAAAGTATTTGTTATTTAATGGTACGAAATATGAGGCATCACTTGGCCTTTAATGATATTCAATATTACAATGAGCCCAAAACGTTGGAAAGAAGATAGGGCACCAAGTAAAAAATGAACCTTTATCCAAGCCACAAGCCTCTTTCATTAATATTAGGCAATAACATGAGTGATATCACATGCATTCAACTTGTTTAGTTGGGAGACAGATGAATTTTTTCATGTCATATGTTACTTCAAACACATTCAAAATCTAAAACCATAACCTTAATCCCTTTGAATGTCAAGTTAAATAGTGATGATTTCTGAACAAAGAGGGAAAGTTGTTTCACTTATGTACTAAGTAATTACACCTAAAACTTATGTGAAATGATCTTAAATAGATCACAACTTAACTTTTCATCATAAGTTTTCAAGCATGAAGTTAGGCAAATAGAAAAGACAATGAATCTTTAAACAATTTCATATTTGCCTTCAAATGCTTAGGGTTAGATGCAAAGATCATCAAATGGAAAACAATGATCCTAGATCATGCCAATACTAAAGCTAGATCCTAAAATATCAATTAGCATGTGAAAGATCCAAGCATAAAGTAGAAAGAACAATGGTAATAAACTTAGCCCCCTGAGGAGCAACTCAATTGGTGATGGTTGTGTTATGAATATTATGTAAATTATGAGATCTAAGGTCCCGATCCCACCAATTTACCCGTGTTTGCAGAGGGGTGAATGTAGGAACCTAAAGGTTATAGTGGCAACGATTAGAATTGACCCCATGCCAGATGAGTGCGAAACCAGTCCAATTGCCAATTCCTTTAGACATTAAAAAAAAAAAAAAAAAACTTAGTTTTGGCTACCTAAATTAGAGATCGAGCAATAAAGCCCTAGGTGCAAAACAAAATTTAAGGTGATTTTGTTTTTTTTTGCATTTTTTGGTTGAAGAGGAAGATAGACTAGTGCCTTGAGGGGGCTATAGGGTCACTACATAAAATCTAGGTGATGCGTAGGGTTTAAGATTAGACAATGTTGAGGGCACAAAGCAAGATTGGCCCTCAAGCATTGACTAGGGCTATTGGGTTTTCTTAAGGATGGATGTAGGGATTGATCCTCTGCAAAATCCTCTCTAAGTACTATCAAGGTGATCTCAAAGGTTGGCCAAGGAAAAAGGGAAGAGACCTAAGATATTTTATGTCAATATAAAGGAACAATTCTTCAATTGTCAAAGGAGGAAGGAAAGAAGATTATACCTTGATTTACCATTCCAAGTGGAGTAAGGTACCCTTCTTTGGTCTTGTAGTAGTTCCATCCTCTAGAAAACATTAAACATATGTTAGTCTAACACTTGAAAAATGTCTAAACAATCACTTAGAAAAATATAGATTCACAAGAACTCTTTAAGAATGATTTCTCATTAGTCTCCAACAAATGAAAATGAGAGAGATCTCCTCCTTATATAAATAATGAGTTTCCTTTATACAAGGTGTAATAAAATGTGCTAGCTCAAATTATAAGGAAAAACCATTGGCCCAAGTCAAAACCATGGGACAAATACAACAAATGGGAATAAATGATCCTCATAATCGTCCATACATTAGTGGCCCCTCAAAATGTGGTAAAATGTGTAACCAATAGTCACATGTGTTAGCCTAACAGGGTTTGATCAAGTATCCCTCCCTCAAATGTGGTCGATGGCCATCAAAATAAGTGAGGAAGTGGTCAACCTAGGGCCCAAGGGCTAGATGTGCCCCACCAACAAACTTCCAAGAGTGAGGAAGAGGAAAAAACAAGAAATAGAAACCTCCATGTGCATGACGTCACCCCATACATGTGGGACATCCAAGGTAGAATCCAATGGTAGATGGAACACGTGGCTCCTCAAGTAGGGAAATCCTCAAACAAAAGAAGGTGGTCAACTATCATGCCATTTGTAATCACTATAACAACTTGTGACCCTGTGTAACAACCTTCTAAGCATCCTCAAATGCTTTAAAAAATTTCCATGTGTCTTCCAAGGAGGGAATAATCATGCATGTGAGAATAAGGCATCCAAATGGGTAAAGAGACCATCTCTAAGTGATCCATGAGTCAATTGTGATGATAAGCCATTCCTATCATTATCTAGATGCGTCATTATGGATCCCAATATGGTGCTACTTATCTCAACTAAGTACATGGATCCTAAGATGGTGCCACTTATCTTGACTAAGTACCTGGATCCCAAGAAAAATGGCATGGATCCTAATGTTGGTACATATAATCAAATACAAGTACATGAATCCCAACGTTGCATCACAAATCCTAATGTAGTATCTTAGATATCAAGGCATTGTACACAGATACCAATGTAAGCTTCCCGCTTATAGTGGTGGGTCCAATGTCTTAATGTGCCATTAAGTCATGTATCTTAAGTGATTTCTTTCGGCACAACATAACGAAGGTTAATTGTAATATTTTTCTAAGTTTTACCATGGGGGGGCAATAATTAACCTTTATACATATGTCAAGTCTTAGGACAAAGTTTCATTCCTAACTCCCTAAGTAAAGAATATGTGATGCAATGAAAAATTATGAAAGCATAGGGGGGAAACTTCCCGTGATGACCCTCAATGTCATGTAATGATGTATAGGTTGTATATTTTGATAATCTAGCTTTCAAGAGCTAGGGATTTTATGTACATGGGTAATGCATACATTATGGATGATGATTTTCAATTTGTTTCTTATGACTAATAAATAGAAAGTGATGGAACTGTTGGTATGTTGCAATTTTGAGGTTTTCTGTAAACCACTAGAATTGTTGCAACAAAAAAACTATATGTGTAGACACTCACGTTTGTTTGGTTGATTGGAAGTTTAGGTTGTAGGTAGAATGGTCTTGGATATGGCAGTAAGTGTAAGTCCATAATGAAGACTAGTTGTTACCCCCTATAGAAAGAGCCAAATGATAAACATGCAACCTCATACTTATGAAATATGATTTCTCTTATGAATTAGTTTTAAATTAATAAGTGAAGCATTATATCTATGAGAAATATATATAAAAAGGATTTTGATTGAAATTGTTATCATAGTACCTCACAATATTTATATGTACATGATATAGGTGAGGTGGTGAATCTATTTGGGAATGAAAAATGATGGCTAGTGAGTTAGAAAGTATATAGAAGAGGATATTAGTAGGATACAAGAATCCTATGGTATGTCATGATCTCTATTGTGATGAACTATGGTATGTTGGGGCAAGCTAGGGGATGCATTGGTTGTAATATTTTGTAAGTCTCAATAATATTCCATTGCAAGAAAGCCTTGCTAAATGTTGGATCACCTAAGGGATTGTGTAATAGAGAAGGGGATTCTTGATATTGGAGAGTGGGTGACTACAAGTAAGAGGAGTCTTGAATAAATAACATGATAGCTATGATCATGAGCATAATGGGTATGTCTAAGAAAATAATGAGCCGAGTTCTATCTATGGTAGCCATACATATGTAGATCCATGATCATACAAATAAGTACTATCCTCAAATGTGTACCTCATCGTAATTAATGAATATCAATGGAATATTTTTTCATAGAAAAGTGTTCCAATATGCATGCTACTTGACTATTGTTGTAGGTTGATGTTAGAGGTGTGGAGTTGACCATGAAGGAATGACACTGCTAATGTAGTTGAAAGAGGAAGATATAGAAAGTGTTGTTGATATGAAGGGAACACTATAGGAAATGTTATTCCAAGAGTGATGGGATTATAACATACCCATTTTGATCCCTTGATTAAATGTGTAATTAATTATGCTAATTATTGTTTTAATTTAAACTTGGATAATTAATTATGTTGCTATAATTATATGGACATGTTAATGACGTACATATTAAATCCTTCACCTACTAAGAAAATTCTAGTATCCAATTGAGGCATGGGAACCTAATATAGGGACCATGATGCCACAAGTGGAGAATATTGAGGGGGGCGAAAGAAGGGGTTTAATATGCCTAGGAATCCTCATCCACCTTTGTAAATTAAATTATTTTTGTAATACCAAAATTAATTTTTGAAATTATCGTCCATTTCCTTTATTGACTTGATAAGCTAATCATTGAATGCAATTGGTGGAAGGAACACCTTCTACAATTATGAGAGGATTGGCATAAGTACTTGAGGATGGACTAGTGAAAGAAGAGTGGTAAAATCACCCTATAGAATTTTCTCTCACGACTTTGGAAAATGTCACTTGAAGTGGGAAAATTACACAAGAGATGGATTATTCATTGAAGGGCAAGAAGATACACATGTCTAGGTTTTTGAGAAGGGGAAGAAGGTCATTTACATTAGTAAAGGACACCCATATGAATGGGTAGATAATGGTTTTACATGCAAAGAGAGAGCATAAATTACTTTGTTATAATATGTTGTCATTGATGTCAAAGGTGCCAAACATTGATTTCAAAGGAGTAGTTGCAAGGAGAATGATTTTCAAGCAAAATGGTCAAGGAGAAGAGACTTTGGAGCCATTTCTAGTTCATAAGATCAACTCAAGTTCACTTGAAAACTCCTCAGAGGGATAGAGCATGAAAATAGATTTTCAATGGTATATGGAAGTCTGCAAATGTCCTTTTTGATTGAAATATATGACCAATCAAAGTTAGCTAACCAATAGCCAAAATGGTAGAGCTAAACTTGGTGGAGCTTGCCAAAATGGTGAAAGTTTAGTGTTTGGCCTAAGATTGGAGGAGCAGAGCGAAAATATATTAATGGGTAACTTTGTTGGTGGATGTGTGCCACATTTCCCTTCTAACTCATTAAAGAAATTTCACGGGCCCATGCATGCCTAAGGGTTAACAACAAGGGGGGGGGGGGGGGGTCTGTGATTGGATGTATTACCAAACCACTAATCAAAAGATTGATGGTCCTTATTAATAGTAGACCCCCTACCCCTTTTACCATCAAAATAGGCAAATGGGTCCAAAAAAAAAAACCATTGATGGTAAATGATTTAATGGCATAGCAGAAGCGTGGAAGTCATGTGGTAGGAGGAGCGAGTTATGATTGGTGCACAAAGGAGCCCACAAGACACATCACCCCCGAATGCTTGTCCCTAATTTTTTTCAAAGGGAGAAAGGCTAAATGTTTAGGGATAGGGAGCTAGGAATGTTTAAGAGAGTAATTTCACCTATAGTAGTAGGCTACCTTACCCTCAACAAGATTTTCCTAGAGAAACAAAGCTTTTCCCATAATGTGTGTGTGTGTACAAATGGTAAACAAAGCGAAATAAAAAATCACCAAACATGCATAAGAAACTATCAAGAAATGGAAGAGAATTACTTGGAAATAGATTTAATACTTAACTCTATTAGTGATGACATCTTCATGAAGATCTCCTCCTGAGATATTTCTCCATATCCTCTCTTGAAGCATTCTTATAATAAATAATAAATATATCCTCTTTCCTACAACCACAAAGATTAACACATGCAAAACAATATATTCATGCAAATATAAGAAAACACGAATGTAATGGGGGAAAGATTTTTTTAATTTGCATAAATCATGTGAATAAGTACGTAGCCAAGACTCCTTTGGTCCTTTCTTAGATCACCTTCCTAACCTCAACACTCATTGCTATGTGCACCTGCTAGTGTTAGTTTATTGCAGGTGAATTTCTTTAACATTCTAGCATAATACATTTTATCCTAATTTTGACTAGTGAAGAGCTCCATTTATATAGATATAGATCATGATTGGCCTTCATTTCACTTAGACACTTTCTTTACAGTGTTAAGGTAATGATCAAGATAGATCAAATCAATCATTATTTAATCAACAATACTTATTTCAATCAAAGTTGTCAACTTGAATTGAATCTAGGCTTATCCAGTCAGATTTCCTACACTGTTTCAGAGATCTAGTGTAGAGAGGGCGTTAATTGGATTCTATTTTGGTCCAAAACACTAGGAGCGAGCATTTCAAGGTAATCTGGTTTGATCCCTACAACTGAGAAGGAGTGATGAACCCTCAAAACACTTAAATTTTGATATTTCACTAGTCACAATTTGATCCTCTGACTTGACAAAGGAAACGGATTTTGTCTTGACCCTAGGGGGTGGAATTTTGAGCTATAAAAATGCCCCATAATGTATGAGGTCAGAAGAGAATTTGATGGCTGAATATACATTACAAAAGTAGACTAGTGAGAGAGGTAGGAAGAGATCATAGACAAGAGACATGCAGAGACTCAAAAGTGTAGTCAGATACATAAATATGTATATACTTAAGGTAGGCATACCCATACTTGGTACTGAGAGAATATAGAATAGACGGCCACACACCATACCAAGGGCCGATGCCATCAAGTAGTAAAGTTACAATACATATCTTTGGAACAACAACTACCATTGCGGTTGGAAACTAATGTGAGTGCCCGCAATGATGACCCTCAAAGTTCATAAGGTATTCTCCAATCACAACTTGGGGGAGGTAATTATCAAGAGTGAAGTGGCCTCAATTCCCCAAGTTCTTCGAAACACACCTCGATGGTATGAATCTACTACATTCGAATGAATGAGATGATGTCGAGCATGCAGGGAGACCATCTCATTACCAAGCATTGATGTATCTTGTTAATAGACACAAGGGAGACCACCGATAATGAAAATGGTTCCCAACATACCTAGCATAGTCTACAGAGAGCAAATGAATGAACTAAAGTTGAGCACTCTGTAGAATCAGTCAACATGGGAAAATGATGAGAACCCAATGCAAACCACGAGGAAACCTAACACTGATGACTGCAAGCTCCAAGGTACTAGACTGTTTCTAGATATACATCCTAGATAAGGTGCTAAAGTTGATGGGAAGAGATCCATCAAATGTGGGCCTTAATTTATTCCCCACCATCAACACAAAACTAACACCAAGATAAGACATCTGATGATAACAAATGAAGAAGTGATGTACAACTGACAAATGGATGACCAACATAAAATGTATGATGATACATGTATATGAACGAATCTTAATTAAGAATTCCCTTGAACATATAATAACACGTCACAATATTGAACTTGGCAACATAGACTGAAGAATATTGATAGACATGACGGTGACATAAGAGGCATCATCAAAGCCCATGGATTGGAAGGGTAACCAATCAAGTGAGATACTGACTCATGCAACAAAGTGACTTGACTCAAGCTAAAGGTGTGGCTCAAAAGTTAAAAAAAAACCAATTGTAAGAGTATGAATCAAACACGTTCCATGATTAAGGGTGAAATACAACTGCTAAGACAAATATGCGATGGCGACAAAGATACCCCCCCTCCCACAACCCCATTTTTGTATAGTTTATCCCCTTCATAGTTTAATGAGCATGAAATAGAAGCCAAGTAAGCTCAATAGTTTCCTTTTTTCGTGAAGTTTATAATGAGGCTAAAAAAGAGATAAAAGTTCACTCATGACCTTCTCATGGATTAACGTGTTTTAGAATGTACAAGATATTTCTTGTCGACTTTCAATTTACTTAACGAGCAAGGAAATATGGAAAGAACTTAACATTTTAATATAGGTTTTACGAGCATGAAAATATGGTAGAAAAATAAGCTCAGGATTTTCATGGGTTTAACGAGTCATGGAAAGAAGACCAAAATGGAGTCAACATTTTCATATAGATTTAACAAGCACAAAAATATAAAAAAAGGAGCTCGAGATTTTCATTGTTTAAAGGACATGAAAAGAAGGCCAAAATGAATTTTATTCCAAAGATATGGGTGGTATAACATGATGCATCATGTTTCGAGGGCCAATGACAGAATTGACCTAAGTATAGTAGAAGGTAGAGGCAAAGTGTTTGGAAATGGAAATACACTCATCGCATCAGTCTCTTTGAAAGGTGATGGAAGGTTCCGAGATGGAAGCAAGGCTAATGCAAAGGAAATAGGTCGAGCATGGATGCAAAAATGACAAGCGAAATGAAGGAAATCATTCGTATTACAACATCTAACAAGGCATTGAGGACCATGAGCATAGTTGACCATAAGGAAACATGAGCAAAAGTGTGGGGAACCCCTATATTGTGATAGCCAAAAATAGTAGACAAAGGGGGTCTTGAGGCACAAATTTGATGTCATGGTGGGTATTAAAGCGGATCCAAAAACCTATGAATACCTACAACATGGACGCCACTACTAAGCTCTTCTTTGAATGAGTGTGGGTACACTTTGGGATCCCATAGTCCATTATCTCAGATCGGTACGATAGGTTCCTAAGTACATTTTGGTCAAGTCTCGAGTCGATGTTGGATACCAAGCTCGCTAAGTCCACGGCTTTCCACCCCAAACTAATGGCCAAATAGAGGTTGTCAAAAGGATGATCATACACATTCTGCGCATGTAAAACTCAAAGCATCCACACACATGGGATGAAATCCTCCCCTATGTCTAATAGACTTACAACAGAGCTCTCCATAGCTCAACTGGCCATAGCCCCTTTCAGGTGGGGTTGGGATTATAGCCACTATATAACATTGATGTGTCCATACCATTTGCAACTACTCGTGCAGATTTCACTCATGTCTAATCTAAAGCTGACAGAGCTAACAACTTCATTGAGCACATTTAACACATCCTCCAACAGATATTGGGTAGAGCCAATGCTAAGTACAAGTAGTGACATGATCAGTATCGAGTGTCACACAAGTTCCAGGTGGGCGACAAATTTTGGCTACAACTACAGAAGGAACACTTTGTTTGGCCCCACCAGAAGTGTGGGCTCTCTCCAAGTGGTGATGACATTTTTTCATCACCACTTAGAGCTTACTTACTTAGCTCCTTTTTAGACAATCCCATGGTCTGCGAAACAAGGGTAGATCTTTAAAGTCGCTTGACACTTTACAAAATAAGGGCGGACAACCCTTTATGACTCTTGACACATTCACACTCCGTGACCACAACATGCAGAGACTTTACAACTTTATTACAAAATTGTCCTAAAACATGGGCTTTTAGCCCCAAAACAACTCTTGGGGTAACCTGTTCCCAATAGGCCCCCAACAAAAACATGGTGACTCACCCTCGAGTCACTCTGCGAGTGTGGAGATCTCAGCGCGAAGACCTCCTAGTTTGACCTGTATGACTACCACCTCGGCAGTGGATTGCACAACTGCCTGCTTCACTTCTTCGACTAATTGCTCTGTCACTGGTCCTAAATTGTTAGCTTGAAGCTTCTGCTGAGTCGCCTGCAGACTAGAAAACTTGCCTTCAATGGATGCCATGACCAAATAGGCCTCGTCCAACCAAGGCTTAAAGCATGCCTTCAGAACTGCCTATTTGTGCTGAGTTGCATCTACTTGCTCCTTCAGTGTTTTGGCCTCCTGTAGCTTCACAAGTCTCTATGTGAAGGTGATAGTGCGCGCTGTTCCTTTCACCTCATCATAGCACTGTTGCAGTTCTCGCGTCTTTGTCTCCAGCCTCTGTACATTAGGATCTTCTTGTAGACTGGTTAGTACCTTGAACGATTGCTCAAACAGCCTTGTACAGTCTGCTACTGCACTCTCTACTGCCACTATCGCCTTTGTGATAACGGTTGCGCACTGCTCCTTTACTTCTAGCGAAGTTGAAGGCTGGGCCTTCAACTACATTTCTGCAATCTAGAGGTTTAGCTCCAATTGAACCTTGGCCAACTCTGTGTGAGCATCGCGCACCCCCTATCAAGTTTGTGAACACGCACCTCTACCAGTTCTTCCTCAGGAATGGCCAACTTTGGGACCATTCGACATGCTTCCTCTAGGACCTGAACTATGCATTTGTTTTTGTCGATTATGTCATTCATGGCTGTGATGGCAGAGTCTCGCTGTAGGGCCATCTGCACATTATTGATGTTCTGCTCACTGATCACCTGAAAAGTACACTGTTCGCAGGCCCTCAGCTCCATGGTCACCCCATCCTGTAGTAGGTGGGGTGCTTCACCAGAAGCGCTGATAATTTCAGCCCTACTCCCTTGAGGGCACTGACATCGGGTTTGTTAGCTTTGATCTTTATGGTTAGTGCTCCCTTCGGTAGCACTATTGCTCGGGAGTCCTTCACGTGCAACATCCCGACAGCTTCTAAAGTACCAATGATGAGGCTAATGGACACCACGCCAGTCTGTGATGCGTGGATCTATAGCTCATTCAGACCCGTTTAGATGGCCCCCAATACTTGTTACTGCTACTGCTACTCGAACTGCTATAGTACCTTCGTAGTGACATCTTGCACCGTATTTCCAATGTCATTCAAATCTCCCTCTATTAGGGTGATTGGGTCCGGCGACGCCTTACTGGCCTTTGATTTCTTTCATGGCCCATCTTTTTCCAGTTCCCTTGGATGCTTGATATGGAACGATGCTATATGTGGGTCTGATCTGTGCTTCTCTGTCTGCTCATCCATTTATTCCTCTATTTCGACGAGGGCGACCTCGCACTTTTGTTAGAGCCGTGATTTACCCCACTTGTCTGCTCTTTCGCCTGCTGTCCGGCATCGCGCTCTGCCTAAGCCTTGGAATCAACCTCCTTCCTTTGCTTCGTGGCTAGTTGTGCCATATTGAGCTTGGCCTCCTCCTTTTTGCATTGCACGATGGACTTACTCGATTCCACCACTGAGTCTGAGGCAGTGCGCCACTTTTTACCGGCTAGCGATTCAGAACTACATTGATCACGCCATCAATTTCCAAGTAAGGCAAGTCATTCCACTTCTTCTTAGGGTCATTTCATTCCCTGATTGATACGTGCTAAAAGTCTACCTTGAACTCCATGTACTCCTGTAGTTTGGCAAACACAGTAGATGATAATCGTGCCTTGCGATTGATAGCTATGCGTATATTCATTTCCATCAAGATCCAAAAGATCTTGCTATCCTTGATGTGCTGAGCATCCTTGGTCACCCATAGCGAAGCGTAGTTTGCTACTTCTGGTAGATCTGGTGTGACTGAGGGGAATTGACTGTCTTTAGGCATCTCCCATGCTACTAGCACAATGGACAGCAAGAGCCACGCATAGTGGAAGGTCTTGCTGAGCTTTTTTGCCTCGCAGCAGTTCGCAAGGAACTCACCACAGAGATAGCGTGCCTAATTAAACTGAACTCCTTCTGTGCATTGGGCCACTAGAGCGACGACAGGTGCCGACACTTCATCTGTGCAACACTTCCACATAATGTTTCTTGCCAAAATCTACGTGGCCACCTTGACCGCAGGATCACAGATACTCGAGATGGCATAGCCTCGCGACTTCTTCACGAGTTTGAATTTCTCCTTCACGGCCCCTATGAGGGCAAGCTCATCACCTTTCCCGCCAAACATCATGGCCAGATTTTCCCCTTTATAGGGCAGTCGTGTGATCCTATGGATCAACCTGTGGGTGATGGTTATCGGCTCCTCCAGCCACAGACACCCATCGTGCACCAAGCATAGCAACTGCTTGATTACCAATACTGTTGATGAGTGATAGTATTTCAGCAAGGATGTTGCAACTCCTGGGCTACCAACTTTACTTATCAACCCGAGGTTCGTACAAACTTGGGGGTGATAGTACTATATGCACAAGTAAAAGTGAAGGTCATGCCTGTTGTCACTATTCGTCTGACGAGAGACCTCAAGGGTTCCAAGCTAGACTTCTATATAGTCAGAAGAAGCTTGATTCTTTGATGGAAGAAGAGAAAATCTACTCTAAGAGAGCTACTCTACTGCAGTAATGAAGAAACACAATATGAAATGCTAAATAAAACCATATCCTATTTAAAAATTTAAACAATTATGCAACAGTAACCAAAGGCTGCTATCTAAGCTGAAGAAGTAAAGAGCATCAAATCATACTAATGTGTAAGAAAAAACTAAACTAAATCTGTTTTCACATTTTTTGGTTTTTTAGGCAAAATCAAGTATGGAAATTAATTGTTCTTGTGGATGTGACAGGTGGATGGAAGGTGATTGAGGATGGTTAGAAGGTTTATGGAGTGTTTGGATGGTGTGGAAGGGTCCTAGGAGGTTCTTTGTGAATTCTTATAGGTTCCCCATTAATTCGGCCTCAAAACAGGCAGTTTCCGGAAAACCTACAGGATGTACTAGAAACCTACAGGATGATCCTGTAGGAATTACAGGAAACCTACACGATATAGCCGAGAGCTAATTGTGAGGTGTTGGAGGTGTTAGGAAGCTTTGAAAAGGTGTGTGATGAGTGGGATGGGGTGTTAGAAGGTCTAGGAGCACTAAGGAGTCAATATCCAAGATAAGAGATGGCTAGATTCACTCAATGTATCTAGGGGAATTTCAATGACAAATGACAAAAAAAACTAGAGAGGGTGATGGCGGAACAAGAGATGGCTAGGGTGAATGAAGTGGAAGATGGATGCTAGTGATGAAGTGTAGGTCTCCTCCTGAAGTACCTATTTTTCTTAAAACATGTGTGTGTTCCAAGAACTATGCAACAAGATATATTTTCCTAAACTAGAAAAGCATGAATCAATTGCCTATATTATGCATGATGTGCTGAAGGGAATGAAAGAATGAGTGAGATCTTATCGTAGAAATGGATATGGAAAAAGATGACAATGAAATATTCCTTACAACATGAACCAAATACTGAATCAAAGACAACAAACTCCAAAGCTCATGCAAAAACTAGAAATCTGTGTTTTTGGGGCTGCTGAAGGGTCTCTTCCTCAAGTCATGGTTCCCAGAGGGAGGAAGTGAGGCTAAGAGACCTGCTAACAAAATTATGGTGATCCTTTTTCTCCTTGCTAACCTGCTAATTGAAAGAAGGCACAAGTGGAAGAAAACTAACATACAACCAATCTAATCTACATTACTGTAATTGAAATGCAGCTATTAAGCAAATGAACAATTAAACTATGAACCTATGCTAGCATACATGTACAATAAAGAGGAGCGTTGGTTGCTAGGGTTGGGCCCTAACCCAAGAGCTTCAGCCCTTTGAGTTAAATCAGTCCTAGCTCAAAACAAAACTCATTCTTATTATCAAAACAATGGATTACATAAAAAACTGTCACAAGTCTTGCAGCTCGAAAATAGAGTAGAGTTTTACAATAAAAAATCTGAATCCTGCTGAGGTCCTAGGCCTCTCTACTTATACATCTAAAGTCTCCAATGACTTCCTTAAAATTAGGGAGCCTTGGCTCTCAACTCGAGATAAACTGGTGCTTTGTCTTTCACTTACTCGGCTACCTTCTAGTCCTCATGATTTGGCTGTTTGGACTTCGAGCTGATGGAGGAATATTTGAATGGAGGGATAGTAAATGCGGAGGATTTACCTCCTATAATTACTCTCCCTTGTCCCATTCGAGTTTTGAACAAAGTCTTTGCCAAAATTCCTTGATTTTATCCTTTAATCCTGCATTAAATTCACATTAGACCACAAAGCAAAATATCCAACTCTAACTCATCTCATAAACAAAATATAATCAAAAGTATGTAATAAGTTATGAGAATAGTTGGTTAGACTAAGCTAGGAGGTGAATTAAGGCCCATATAATTACCCAATGATGAGGCTGATCATCAGCCCCCTACTGAAAGTGTTGCTCATCCTCTAAGCAACTTAGTCAATATCCATGTCCTTCCTGGCTCTGGTAGCCTCTCTGACATCCCATGCCTCTGTTGTGGTCTCTTCTTCTTGTTCATAGAAGCCTGCTTTTTTTTCTACTTCTTCCCACTGCCTCTTTTATTCTTCTTCTTTTCTCCCTTCTAGCATCCCTAGGAGTAGTGGTGTACTGAGTTTTAGGCATATCCAATTGAACTTAAACCTTTGCATAGATTGCTTATACATAGATGTCCTATTGAGTGCCTCTCTCAACCTTTGAGGGAAGTGATATTCTCTTGTCTTCAAGCTGTGTGGAAGTGTGTTCCATCTCCTTACGCAGGCATGTATACTGTCATCTCCTAGCAGCCTAAACGTATCCTCAAAATGTGAAATTGCTTGCTCTTGGGGTAGTAATATATCTAGGTACCAGCTGAGGATCATTTGAAATCAAATTATGGGTATCGATGAGGGCCATGGGATTTGCTTGTTCAGCTTTGATGAAAAGAGGTTCATTTTGTTCTCTGGCCAATATTTTTTTCAACTCTACAGGTCTTGACTCCTCATGGTTCATCCATGATGCTAAAAGCCATTAATTGTAGATCACCTAGCTTAGCATTAGGGTCCCAAACATTCATCTCTGTGAGGGTCATGTTGTGCAAATAAAACTCAGCCATTTTGGCCCTATCCTCCAGTGTACTTTGATCACAAAGATCAATAAACTGCCTGTAGTCCTGAAATGGCATGGTGCCCCTTTGTGCTATTGTTTTAATTTGAAACTGTAGCCATTTTTCTTTGAGGTAGAGAGCATATGATTTAGCTGGCATCCTACACTGGATGGACTCCAATGAGAGGCTGGCCATACATGCTAGTTGGTTTTCTCTTTCCTGTAGCTACCCCCTCAGCCATGCATTTTCTCTCTCAAGTTGACTTCTCATCATTGCTTCTCTGTCCCTTAAGCCACTTAGCTCTTTTCCCATTTCTTTGAGTTTCTCTTCCATGTGCCCAATGTCTTCCACCCCCTTTGATTTGGAGATTTGCATCCATTGGTGGGTTCAGGCCCTCTCCTGCTTAATTTCGAAAAACAATGGGATGGCAAATTTTTTAGGTATTACCTTGCCTCCTTCAATAAACCAGTAATAGGAGTTCAAGTTAGGTTGGGGGCTTGGTTCCTTTGTCTCTAGGTCTTATTCTTTTGTTTCTTGTTGCTCCCCTACCTTGCTTTCCAATTTATGTGCCTCCTGTAGTTTCAGCAGAGTATCCTGTAGGACTGTTTTTGCTTCCTATAGGTTTTGCTGTGGATCCTGTAGGATTGCCTTACCCTTTGAGGAAGTTGATCTAGTATTAGGCCTCCTTACATATGTGCTTGGTGACTTAGGGGAATATTCAATCTGGAATTTTTGTTGATATTTGTGGCTTCCCTTGTTTGATTCTTGTGCTCTTTCTTGTTTGCCTCCTTCTTTTTCCTTTTTGCTTGACTGGGGTGCTGAGAGTAGTGACAGAAGTTGTTGCCTCCCTCTCAGTGACCTCTCGAGACACCCTAGGTGGCTCCTCATTGTGTTCTTTCCCTTCTATATCAATGCCTTTTTCCTCTCTGTTTTTCTTGTCTTCTTCCTCTTATGGTTCTCCCTCATCTCCATCAGTTTCTTCCTTAGCTTCCTCCTCTATTTCATCATCATCCTCCTTCTCTTCTCCCTCTTCTTCTTTTGCTTCATCATGTTCTTTTGTGTCAGCTTCTTCCTCATCCATCTCATCCTTATCTTGCTGTATGTCCTCCTCTTCATGTTTTTCCTCCTCCTCACTGATAGTAGGGCTAACATCATATGTGAGGGTTTTGATGTCATCCTTCGCTGGCAAGTCTTTGAAGACTGACCATGTTATAGGGATTCTAAGGATTTGGAGGGAATCTTCAATGAGTATCCTAATCAACCCATGGTAAGCCAATTGTTGGGAATTTCCTTCCTTCACTTTGTTGCTGGAGTCTATGAGTGATTGCAACAAGAAATAGGGTAAGCTTAGTCTTCAGTGAACTGGTGTTTCTACCCCAAATCTTAATTCTTCAAGGATTTTGAAATGATAGCCATAAACAACACCATATCTACCCTCGCATGAGATATATTTGATGAGTTGGTAGCCTACCTCCTTACTCCATTTTTGTCCTCAGTGGGTTCTTCACCTTCTAAAAAGAATTTCCTTTTTGCCACCTGACTGTCTCCTTTGTCTTCTTTTCTCCATGGAATTCCTAGGGGAAGTGTGGTGACCCTGCTGATGAGCTCTGGGGTGAGATCTATAGTGAGGCCTCTTACTAAAATAGTGGCATGGATTTTGCTATGTGGAGTGAGGGAGTGAGCAAATTCTTGAGCCACCTCATCATCATACCCTATGAATCTTTCGAAAAACCCCATCCAGTTGTGTCTTGTAAAGATTTCAAGTACCTGGGGGTGTTGTTGTATTCTCACAGTGTTTGTGGGCTCTCTCCTATTAAACCCTCCTATCATCTTGCTGGTGAAGCTTGAGGAGAAAAGAGAGGGTTGAAACAATATAAAATGCAAGAGAAAAATAGAGTTGACTGTGTATGTAATTCACCTCTCGTAGTTTCTAAATTCACTAGATTTTAGAGTATTTCTGGTTCATTTTCTTGTAAATGAGGATTGAATTTTTGAGCCTATCTATTTAGAATGGTGGCAGTGGATAATTCCCGTGATATCCCCTCTTGAACTCTTCTCTACCTATCCTATAGACTTCCTTTGTGTATCCTATAGGAATTCCTGTGCATGCTTTTGTAGGAATTCCTATACAGAACGATGGATCTTTGCTTGCAATGGGTGGTTGGGTTATGATAGTGACTTGAGTCAGGGAGTTTCGAGGAGGTGAAATGTACGAATGCATGGGAACAATGTTTTGTTTTCCTTGATGGTGTTTCAGGGTGAGGTGGTCTGCTGGCAGCAGAGTATGTTGCCATTTTTGGACTGTTGGTCCTGTTAGGTTCCTATACCAATAGGTTTCATCTTTCATGATTGACAGTGGAAGGGCTAAATATGTTCATCATTGCATGTTGCAAAGGTTCCATATTTTGTATACATACTAGGAAAATTAAAAAATGAAAAGAGGGTATGCCTTAAAAGAATAATCAAAAGGCAGAAAATCAATTGGTCAAAAGAAGTGAAAAATGAACCCCCAATAAAGACCGGGAAAGTGGCCAGTCAAAATGCACTACTATCTTTTGGCAGCTCAAAGTCTCAATACTGCTCTAATCATACTTGATGGATGCCCACAGTTTAATCTGGAGAAGCTATGTTTAAATTGCTTGTTGCAGAATAGCGAAAGTTCTTGTCCAAACAGCTCACTGCAGATGACTTGCTAGGTAGAGAAATGAAGTGCCCAACTGCTTATCTGGGTCTTTGAAGAAATTAAGGGTTTGATTTAGATAGGAGGGCAGTCAAAAGAAAAAGAGGACAATCAGGGTTTGCTAATTCAAGTGCACCCAATTCAAGTGAAGAAAAAATGTTAGGATTGCTAGGTTGGGTAAGTAGGGTAAGGTTGCAGAAATAAGGGTGCCATTACCCTTTGGCTTATCATGAAGAACTCATCCCATTCAGGGTATTGGCACCATGGCAAAGGTTTGATGACATAACAATGGAAGCATGACTAATTTCCCCCTTGTTCCCCAAAACACGATTTTTAACATTCCCCCTAAGGACCTTGGGATCTGCCCAAAAGTCCTGCTTCACTTCATTCCATGCCAAATACCCAGTCAAGCTATGAAATTTACTCAAGGAAAGAAGCCACATTTCTTGTGTAAAAATCTTCATTCTGAATTTCACTCATTTTTCATCTCTAAGTTTTACTTCTGAAAACTTCGCATTTTTTCCCTACATTTTCACCCCACAAAGTCATATTAACAACTAATTTATTATTTAGCTCCCTAAGCATTGTCCCCCTTCCCTAATTCTACAAAAACTATATAAAAATCCCAATAAATCTATGTAAATACCCTCCCCCTAGCAATATAGCTATACAATCATGTCCTGGGGAATATTAATCCATCACGGACTAATATTAACCCTCTTTTGCCACCCTAGACTATGGGTTTTAATCAAAAACTTTGGTTAAAAATTAAAATCTATAGTTTTCGCCCTCATAAACCCCTCTTACCCCTTCCACGCTAATGTTTTGGTTTATAATGTTGTTTAATTAAACATTTACATCGAGCGTGCATTACACCCCGCTAACCCTAAGTCTAAACCCACCCCGCTCGCATTTTATTCAATTTATTATTTAAATCGGGCGGGTCCCCCTGTCTTAAACCGTCGTCACATCACATACCTCGCCAGCCGTCCGATTGTTGGCAATCCCGATCCAAGGGTGGGCAGTCAATCTCACCAGGGAGTAAGCGTAGGTTTAGCGTCCGGGGGATTGGTGGTTTCATCGCCGTACCCTCGCCACACATCACTCTCCCGGGTTGTTCGGAGCCCCCCCCCCCCCCCCTCTTACTGCTTACCACTCAAGGGTGCTCTGGGGAAACCAGAAACCGCCTGCCCGCCCTCTGACGTCATACCCACATCACCATGATGTCAGCGCCCACGTTCCCTGCCACCGCTCCATGTTGCCTCCACGTCGTCCATCTGCGTCCATGCCCCGCCACTGTGTCACCGCAACGTGGTCACCCACGTCAGCCGCCACATAACCTTGCCGTACCTGGGACCCACCGATGACGTGATGCTGACGTCATCACCGAAAAGCGCCAAAAGCGCCAAAAAGGCCTAATTTTGCATAAAACCACGTGAAAGAGCCGTTCTTATGTCATTTTCACCACTCATTTCGGAGCGTTGTGCATGCTTTTATGACGATTTGCCGCCAAACTCACAATTCAACCGTTCGAGTTGCCACCACCTGCTGAATTCAAGTTGATTGCTTGCCATTGTACCAATTCAATGCTCTCGGAGCTGCAAAAAACCAGGTATTTGCCCGCAGTCGACCTATTTCACCCACTGTTTATGCCATTTTTCTCCTAATTTCTTGCAAAAAATCTCTGCAATCTCCTCACAGTTGAATTATCAACTTAAAACTGCCTAAAATCCTGGTAAAGTTCCGACACCAATGAAACTCGAAAAACCCGCACCCTCCTGTATAATTCACCGTTAAAAAGTGATTATGAAGCCTGAGCCTGCCAGTTGAAGTGCATACAACTGTGCATTAATCCCTTACAAGAATTCCCTCTGCAAAACCCAGCTACTTAGCTCAAAACATTATGGTTTGTCCACAGAGTGCCCCACAGTTCATCAACCCTGTGAAAAGTCTTTTTAAACTCTCAAAACTACTCACTCCCAAACACAAATTCAGTGGGCAGTCTTCAGCCTTTTCACTAATCCTAAGCTCAAGTACTAATCCAGGAAGGTTTAAACATGGCCACTCCATCAGCTCTAGATGTTGCTCCTATCAATACACCCAGCAAGGAGCTTGAAGCAATGCCTCTAGTGGACAGTGATTTCCTCATTCAAGGTTTTGTGGGAGAGAGGAACCACTTGCAGACCTTCTGCCAGCTGAGGAATAGCCACTTGGACAATAGTGACATGTATGGCATCTGGGAGTCAAATCTGCCCATCTACTTCTTGCCTTCTGTGAATATCTTTCCTGAAATCATTCACCTCTGTGCTGAGAATTATGACCAAAGCCTTAGAGCTGTTAATTCTCCATCTGGGAGCACACTCTTTTACATTACTCCTGATTCCATTAATCAAATGCTCAACTTCAAGCAAACCCAACTGCTCTACCCTTTTTCCATAAAGCACCTGCTGGATGAAGGCTCCAAGCTCTCCAGCATTGAGATTGCTGCAGTTGCCAAAACTTTCATGAGAGCAGACTGCCAACCTACTGGGCCACCTCCTTTCCCATATTCAAATTTCAATGAGGTAGGCAAGCTGCTTGTGGACATGATATCCTTTGTGCTGGGTTTCTCTACAAATGAACATATTGATGAAACTGTGTTGGTCCTGTTATCTACATATAGCCTTGGGAAGCCCCCTGCTATAAAATACAACTATGCCAAGTTTATTGCCAACAAAATACATGACCATCTGCTAAGGCTGAACAGGGAAGCAATATTTAAGTATTCATCATACATCTATCACCTGTTCATGTACTATCGGACAGAATGCTTCCAATGCCCTATCAAGAAGTTGGATTCACAAGGTGAGAAGAGGTATGTCATCTTCTGGTCTTCAGTTTTCCATCAAGTCCATAAATCTCCCTATTCCTACTATGAATTCATTGACCAATTTGTCTATCCGGTCACATGCCTCTTGAAAAGAACTCCTCCTGCCAGATTGTCAAATGACATGGAGAAAATCTTACAGCTGTCCAAGAATTACAAAATAGGTGATTGGTATTTATACCAAAATCACACAGTCATCAGGATCTATGGTTGTGAGCTCTGTCCTTACAGGCTGCCAAGATATGTGCCTATGAGATTGTTTGCCTTGGAATACTATAGGCAACTCATCAATTCTGATCTTACACACTTTCATAGTGCCAAGAAGAAAGCCAATCTAAAATTCAGACCCCATCTAGGCCCCTTCATCATGAACAAGAAAGATGGTTGGCAAGAAGCTGATCAGATACTGGGGCAACAACTTAAACTAAAAAGGAGTTTCTGGTGGGTCCCTTATGACCCTAATGGCTTTATCAGTGCCAGAAGAGTCAAATATAGGATGTTAGCCTATAAACATTGTCCATATCCACAAATTGAACACTTTGCCAACCAAGATGAATGGGTGCCTGGAACATTAGTGGAGGAATTTACTCAAGAAGAGACAATGGAGCAAACTGTGAAAGATTTAGAGAAAACTCTTGACTTGGATTCTTTTCAACAGGTCACATTCAAGCTATCAATCCAAGTCGGAGAAGGCACATCCACTGCTGCAGCTGCACAGACCACCCAGCAGGCATCTACAACAACAACAACCACAACAAAAGGAAAAGAAGTGATGGATGTACAACAGGAAACAGAGGAAGAACAACCCAACACTTCAAAAGATCAAAGTCAAGGGCAAGCCCCTCTACAGCAAGCTGAAGCATCCCAAATTCCAGTTTTGCAAACTCCTCTCAATGAGGAAAGAGGCAAAAAACAGGATAGAGAGGAGCCCACACCTCCAAGTGGGTCAACACAGCAACCAGAGGCCAAGAGGCAAAGGATTGACCCTCAAGCTAAAGAAGAACACATCAGTGAAGAAAGGAGGCAGAGCCAGAGCAAAGAAGGAGAATCCAGCCAGCAAACTGCTACCAGCTCATTCCAGCAGGAACAAGCCATGCAGCAAAGTACAGAAGTGTCCTCTTCAAGGCAGCAGGGCAAGCAACGAGCTGGTATCAAAGGAGCTTTTATGGAGATTAAGGCACAAAATGAACTCTTGAGAGTTAAACTTTATGATCAATTCCTAAAGGCAACACCCTCCAAGCAACAAAGATTGATGGCGGCATATGATATCAAGGAGGATAAAATGAATTTGACTCATTTTAAGCCTAAGGTTCCAAAGCCCAAATCAGCTGCAGACTACACAAAGACAAATCTATAGGTCCTCTCCAAGGACATACACCCCATGGATCAAATAGAACTGCACAAACAGATTGGGGAAATGGTGTATGCCACACTTGCAGACAGGGCCATGCTGGCCCATCAGTTAAAAGTGTCACTGAAAAACACAAACACATAGATAGATTTGGAAAGGATGTCTTCCACTGCTAAGTACAACAGAATAAAAACTTTGGAAGACATAATCATTGATCTAGGACATGATCCTAAATATCCAAAGGGTATTAAGGCCCTTATGAAGAAAAATGAGGATGACATTGCTGCACTTAGAAAGCAGGAAAAGCTGCCTCCAACCATTCACCCTCAAACAGCAGAACTTGCACAGGAAAAGCAAGTTGATGAGACCATGGATCTGCTTCTGAAGATGAATCAGAGAATACTACAGATGGACGCAGAACTAGAAAAAGCATTGTAGGACAAGCAAGGGGAGTCAACCTCCCAACCCCCTCAAACTTCTACAACTCTTGGCCCTGCTCCTCCTACACAAGCAGCAGTAGCCCCTCCTGCTATTCCAGCGCCTACCACAGCCACATAACTACAGAAGCAACAGAAGCAACGACAACAGCACCATAATCAAGTATGAGCATGGAGGACTTAATGAAAGCTGTCAAGGAACTTGAAGTTCAAGTGACAGAAATTAATGAAGCCAAAGAAAAACTGGCCAAGCTAGAGGCCAGCTATGATAAGTCCAAAATGACAGTGGCAGAGAAGCAAAGGGAGATAAAAGCCTTAGAGACCAGAGTGAAGGCCTTAGAAAAAGAACTACTTCTGGACAAAACTCTGGCTGAGATCAAGAAGATTCTATGGGACAAAATTGGCCAATCAATCCATGACCAATGGAGGTCAATTCAGGAAATATATGAGAAAATTGAATTGACAGGCATAGCTCATGTTGAAATACAGAAGGCCAGAACAACACTGGGAGTTATGCCTGAGCAGGCTAATAAAATGATACATTTCCTCAATACTCACACTAAGGAAGAATTGGCAGCACTGGATATACACAGTAGAACAGACACTATCCTGACAGCCAAGAAAGTGCTGACCCTGAGAAATTTCACACAGACTCTAGAAAGGAAATGTCAGGATATGAAGGCAGAAATAGATGATTTCAGGGCAAAGATAATAGCAATGCAAGATAGAGTATTGCGTAGCCTAGTGACTGGTACTCGACAATTGCTGTCATATGATAAATACATCACAAGGATAAACAATTATGTTGAAAATCAGATTACAACATCCAACAACTCCACAGAAGAAGCAGGACCTCCCTCTGGGTAGTCTCTGTATGATAAATTAGAGAATTTATTTTTTATTGAGCATGAGATTAATCATTTGTTTGAAGTGCCTCCAAATTTCTATAGATATACTGAAGCAGATGAAACGCTCTTAAAAATAAGGAGACATCAGCTACCTCCAACTGATTGGTGGTAGGCAATGCTGGAAGTACTGCCCAGGTGATTCAAGTATATTCTTCCTTTTTGTCAAAATTCAGATCTCAGTCACAGTACAGGTCAGTAGAGAATCAAGCACGCAGGTATCACAGGAAGCATCAGTACAGTGACTCATCAAAGCACTCAGACAACAGGCTCAACAAACGCAGATTTAAAGACGCAGCTACAACCAACTTTGTTGATCCAAAAAGTCAAAATTTGTTTGACAGAAAAACAGTTGCCACATCAATATTAACTATTATAGCTATTACTTTCATTTACTTTTGTAAGAGAGTTGGTGGTGTAATTTATTACACAATAACTCACTGTCTAGATATTTTGTATCCTATTTTTGTATATATATCCCCTCATAGAACGTATTGAGGGTCGGTTGTAGTGAAACTCTCTCAGAAGAGCTGTATTATATATCCCAGACTTTTGCTAATACAAATTGCTGGTGGAGTTCTTGGACCCTATACTGTCTGAAGGTGGAAATGAAGGACTGTGTTATGTTGCAGAATTCCTGTGTCATTTAATGGAACAATAAGTTATTCTGAACCATGTTTTTTGTCTTTCTGTGTATGCAAAAATTCACATATGTTTCATAATCATAGTAATAGGGAAAAAAAATAGCTTAGGATTTGTTTGAATGCACCCTATGCTCAATCTCTGTTTCTAATATGTTTTCTTTAGGATTAGCCATGGATATGAATTCTTAATTGCTCATGTTTAAACTAATTCTCTCACTGTGAATATTGTTTAGGAATTCTTAACTGCTCTTAAACAAATACTCTCATTTTCTCCCCAATACTCTCATTTTCTCCCCTGTTAGCATAGTGGAAGATTCTTAACTACCTTTCACTCACTAATTCCATAACTTCATTACCTAATCTTAAAAAATTGTTCCACAGATGCCTATCTGGCTTTGCAACAATACTCTTTCCTCAAAAACATACTTCAGCAGTACACAGTCATGAACTCCATTGCCCAATGGCCCAAATTGTTCTATAACTCATATCTCAGCTCTGTTTGAATTCACCAACCAACCAAATTTAAAACAAAATCAGCGCACCATAACTAGCCTAAAATCACCCACCAACAAAGCTAAATTATAAAGAGAGAGCCCTCTCTAGTTGCAGGTAGGCTCTGACCTATAACTAAAAGATTGGTTAGTGGTTACCTCGGCCTTATTCCCTATAGGAAGCAGGGAACAACCTGAGTGATAACAAGTCCCCACTACCACCTCATCATTTCCCACTCCTCGTAATCAACTCCCACCTCATAGATTCATAGTTTAATTGATTTTTGTCCTACTCCTCCTCTATCTTTGATTTGATTGTAGCCACGTGTGATAGGACACCTGGTTCTGCATGTGTTGACTAAACGAAGGTGGCCAAGTTAACTGGCCACCTTCTCACTTATAAACCAACTATCTCATAACCCTTACAAAATTTGATTAAATGATGCATATGAGTGAGTGAGCGGGATACTTACCTGTGGTTTCGATGCCATGTTGTAGTTGTCGAAGATCAAAGGTGATGCATTGTTTATTTGCTGCATGCCATTCTTCTTCCTCCTCTTGTTGTCTGCTAATGGTTTCCTTGCTTTTGCAGGTATCTATGACTGAAGATATGATGTTGCTGCTGTGGAGCTCCTCGATCATCCTAGTGAAGATCTGTTGCTGGTGATTGGCATTCTATGGGATAGGTTGCTACAGGATGTCGTGTAGCTACTTCCCCCTCAGAATTCTTTAATCATGTCGCTACCTGGGGCTGTGAGTATGGTGTAATGAATGGAATGAGGGAGTAGGAGTGTTTGTAGAACAAAGGACACTAAGGTAATTCCCTAACTCCTCTCCATTTTCCTTTTTTTTTTTTGACTGGTAGAAACTTCTGAAACTGATCTTTTTTTGTTTTGAATGGTGAGTGCAGGGATGATGATGGTGGATGAGGTTAGGTTTTAGATCATGCATAGGGTGAATTTTAGGGACCTAACAAACCTATCATGTGCCCTCGAATTGCTTCCTGTAGGTTTTCCGGGCCACTGTAATTCCTACAGGATCATCCTGTAGGTTTTCAGGGGATCCTATACGAATATAGGGGATCTTGTAGAAAGCACAGTCTTCACATAAATCGAAGCAATGGAGTGGAAAAATGATAAAAATGATGGAGGGATGCATGGTAAGGAGTGGAGGAGATGCATATGTGTGAGGTAGGGTTCCCTTTGAATCCTCTTTTTTATCCTTGACTGCCTTTCTCGCCCACCTGAAAATAACAATTATATATTTTTCTCTCTCTTTTTTTTTTTTTGAAAAACAACTAGGCTGCCTCAGAGAGGTTTTCACCCTAGTCGTTTGCCCTGGGTGCCTCAAGGAAGGTTTTCAGCCAGGGATCTTCTTATTCTTTTTTCTATTTTTTTTTCATCATTGGGCTACCTCATGAGGTTTTCAACCCAAAGATGGGACTCAGGCACCTGATGGAGGTTTTCACTTGAGTCCTTATTCTTTTTTCTCTTTTTTCTTTTTTAGTGACTTGATGAGGGAGGAGCTGGAACTTGCTCCACCATCATCACTGTTTTATTTATATTTTCAATAAAATCTTGTTTTGATGAAGGTCTCTTGTACATTTTCAATTGGTGCCCATTAACAAGCAAAAGAATGGCTTCTTCATCTATAGTTATGATTTGCAATGAACCATTATCATGGAATCTTTCCACAACATACGGTCTGAGCCATCTTGTCCTTAGCTTTCCCTTGAAGCATTTATACCTAGAATCATATAACAATACCCAATCTCCCTCCTAAAATTGCTTCTTCTTAATATGTTTATCATGCTAGATCTTCTTTTGAAGCTAAACTATCTCTGTATGTAGGAGGGCCTGCATTCTGAATTCATCTAAGCCATTCATTTGTAACAATCTCTCTTTCTGTGCATGAATGAGATCCAAATCTATTTGGGATGCCATCCTTAATGTGTTATATTCAAAATCAATGGACAACAAGGCCTTTTTCCCATAGACTAGCTCATAGGGTGTAAATCCAGTGGTGGTCTTCCATGTGGTATTATAGGCCCAGGTGGCCTCAAATAGTCTTTCTGCCCAATCCTTCCTACTGCTTCTCACTACCTTGGTTAAGATGCCCTCCAGTGCCCTATTGGTCACCTCCACTTGCCCATTAGCTTATGGATGATAGGGAATGGATGTCCTATGTTTGATTTTGTGATGACTGAGCAGTTCTTCAATCATGTTGGAGGTAAACTAGGTGCCTTGGTCTTTGACTAGCTCTCTAGGGTACCCAAATTTGTAGAATACATTTTTCCTTAGGAACTCAACCACCTTCTCTTCTGTTGTTGCCTTAATTGCCTCGGTTTCAGCCCACTTATTCAAATAATTAGTGCACACAATAATGTACTATTTTTGCTTTGAACAAGGGTTGATAGGCCCAAGAAATCCATGCCCCACTTGTCAAATGGCTCGAAAGTCCCCTGAGGCTATAGGGGCATTTCATCTCTTAGAGTAGGCTTTCCCATCCTCTGGCACTGATCACATTGACTAGTGTACTTTTTCAAATCCTGATGAAGAGTGGGCTAATAATAGCCTGCTTGTAACACTTTGAATGTTGTCCTCTTTGCTGCAAAGTGACCTCCACAAGGCCCATCATGACAGGTCAGAAGGATGTCAAAAACTTCCTCTTCCCTTACACACCTTCTCAAGATTCAGTTTGGGCCAAGTTTGAAAATATTGCCCCCAATCTAGGTGAAGGGGGCACTTTTCCTGACTATCTTTCTCTTTTCTTTGGAGGGCAAGCTTGGTGGGAATTGTGCTAATACCAAATAGTTTTCTATATCAGCAAATCAAGGAGAGGGAACTGAAATAGAAAACAAGTGCTCGTCTAGTAACTGGTCATCCACCATTCCTTCTTCACCTACAGGCAGAGTCACCCTAGATAAAAAGTCTGCAACAACATTTTCCTCACCAGGCTTATCAACAATGGTTAGATAAAACGATTGTAATAAAATAAACCATCTTATAATTCAAGCATTCACATCTGGTTTGTTCATTAAATATTTAATTGCAGCATGGTCAGTATGCACAAATGTTTTATAGCCTGTAATGTAATGCCTAAATTTGTTTAATGAATGCACACCAACAAGGAGTTCCTTTTCGGTCACAGCATAATTTAGCTCAACCTTTGAAAAGTTCTTACTGATAAAATAAATGACATAAGGTAGTTTCTCTTCTACCTATCCTAGGGCTGCTCCTATAGCTTTGTGAGAGGCATCAGCATGAATATGAAAGGGGAGGGCCCAGTTTGGTCCTCGGAGAATTGGTGCAGTGGTTAACTTACCCTTCAGAATGTCTAAGGCCTCTTGACAACTTTTTGACCATATAAAATCAGAATCTTTGGCCAAAAACCCAAATAAAGGAGAGGCCAACTTGCTGAAGTCCTTTATAAACCTTTGGTAGTATCTAGCAAACCCCAAGAAACTCCTGATATCTCTCTGCTTTTGCAAAGGTGGAACCCATTGGATGATGGCTATTTTGTTTGGGTCCACCTACAGTCCTTGCTAAGATATTGAATGACCTAGTACGATCCCTTTAATCATTAAGAATTCACATTTTTTAGGACTGAGATACAGGTT
The DNA here is from genome assembly GCA_000404065.3 of Pinus taeda. NCBI lineage: Eukaryota > Viridiplantae > Streptophyta > Pinopsida > Pinales > Pinaceae > Pinus > Pinus taeda. The sequence continues at coordinate 90,105 of APFE031275392.1, read as the reverse complement.
CATTTCAACGCATTTGTACAGTTTTGCCTAGGTTAGTCAGGGCTTCTTGAAAATCACAGCCATAAGGTCTAAAATCATCCATATAAATTTCCACCTCATCATGGACTATTTCGGTGAAAATACTCAAGACTACTCTCTGGAAAGTGGTAGGAGCATTGCATAGGGAAAAAGGAAGGACCCTATAGGAAAAAGTAGCCCAAGGATAGGTGAATGTGGTCTTATCCTAGTCTTCTGGACAGATTTGGATTTGGTTGTACCCACTGAATCAATCTAGGAAAGAAAAAAACTTTTTGCCTGCCAGGCCGTCTAGCACTTGGTCAATGAAGGGTAGAGGAAAATGATCCTTCTCTGTGGCTTTGTTCAACTCCCCGTAATCAACAGAAATCCTCCACTTACCATTTTTCTTGGGAACTAACACTAAAGGGGAGAGCGACTCATTGTTGGAGATAGGGTAAATGAATACTGCATCTAGCATTTTTTTGTAGCTCTTCCTTGACTATATATTTAAGAGTTGGATTCATCCTCCTTTGGGGTTGCCGAAATGGCTTGCAACCTTCTTTTATGTATATGTGGTGAGTAACATTGAGTGGTGTACTTCCTTCATTTCCTTGTAAATAGAACCAAAGGCTTCTAGGTTTTCTTTTAGCATGTTGCATAGCTTCTCCTCTTCAGGAGCAGAAAGGGATCGATTAATTTTCAAGGTTTTCTCTGGGCCGAATTCTATGGTTTTGACACAGCGTGGGTTGGAATCGACCAAGAATAAGTCAATTGGATGATTGTTCTAGGTTTCCATTACTTCTTCTTCTAATGGTAATGAACCAGGAGTTGGAATTTGGAGCAGGTGTTCAATCAAGTCATCCTCATCTTGTTGTCCTCCTCCCATGGTTGCTTCCAAAGCATAAAGTTGAGTGGAATAAACCTCATCTTCTTCCTCCTCCTCCAACCATAAAGGTAAATCATGCTCTAGAGAAGGTTGAGCAGGAGGGTATAGGACTAACTGCTTGGACATATGCCCATTCTTGATGGTCATATTCCCAGCTCTGCAGATAATGTAAGCATCAGCTGTGGCCAACCATGGCCTCCCAAGGATGAGAGGGTAACTATTAAGCTTAGACTTAGGCTAGAGAACTAGAAAATCTACAGGGTACTCCAAAGAGTCAATGGAGACCATCACATCCTCCACAATTCCCTCAGGGGTGACTATGGAACGGTCTGCAAGTTGTAGAACTATTGTGGTCTTCCTCAATGACCCTTGGAGGTTGAGCTTGAGCATGGTGTCCTTAGTCATCACATTAGTGGCAGCCCTAAGATCAATCAGAGTGTGTGGGACAATGGTGCCATTGATGTGCACATCTACTACAAGGCTTCCAAGGTCCAAATATTTTGGACATATTACCTGCCCCAACATTAAGTCGGACAACTGCCCAATGATATTAATGGTAGGGGCATCCCTTTTTATTCTTCTTGGGTGCTTGAAGCATTTCTCCTTAAGCAAATTATTGTAAATGGGAACATCTTTTATTGTCTGGAGAAGGGGGATCTTTACACATAGATTTTTCAATTCTCCCAGAAGTTCAGTTTCTTATGGGGTAGGCTAGAGTGGTTGGGCTAATCTCTCAGGAAAGGGTGGATTTAATTTAAGGTTGCTTTCCTCTCTTTCTTCCTCAACCTCCCTATGTGGAGTGGGAGGTTGGTTATCTAGGATAATTCCCCCAGATCTTAGGTTAATCTCCTATATTTCCACAACATAATATGGATATGATGTCTCTCCACTATATACTTGCTAAGCTTGCCTATTGTTTGGGTTTCGATTTGGTTGGGCAGGCATCTGGGGTTGCTTAGGTGGAGTAGAGTGTAGGAGTTGTGGTTGGGCAAGTGGTGGAGGCAATAGAGTCGAAGCATTGTTGTAGTGGGGCCTCCACCCTTGGAGTGGTGTATTCCACTGAGGTTGTGGCAGAGCATAATGTTGAAATGACTAGCTGGCTGGCTAGGAATGATATTGAGACGCATAGGACCAAGGAGGGGGTGTAGACCATGAAGGATGAGAAGGGGGTCCCCAAGAAGGTATAGTTGTGGTTTGTTTGGGGTTGTAATATGCATGGGATGACCCTTGCATGCCCTGTTGGTATGGTCTAGGCCCAGGAGGTCTCCTTTGGTTGATGTAGCAAGGCTGCTCAATGACCCCTTCAGCTCCTTGATATACAAATTTGAGTCTAGGTAAAGAAGGGCACTTGTTTGTGGAGTAGTTTTCTTCATAGACTGAGCAAATTTCAATACAGTTCAATGGAAATTTGTTCCTAGGATGCCTCTTGGTGTATCTAGGACAAAAGATGGCCAAGACTCTCTCTTCTTCCTCTTGTTGCCTTTCGATGTTCATGGTGTCCAATTGCAAGGCAAGGGTTTGCAGCATCTCACTTTTGAAATCTTCCAGCATATGTCCAATTTCACCGTTGATGGATGAGTTAGAAGATGATGTACTGGCCATAGGTTGACTACTCCTACCCTTATTCGTGTCTACCCTAGAATGGTTTCTAAAGACAGTCTTGATATCCTCATAGGGTAGTTGACCAACTTTAGTGACTCGAGGTCAAGTGTGCCCCTAGCCCTTTTGTAACTGAGTTGGAATCTTTCTTTTTAGTCTCCTAAGGATTCATCCCGGTCTATGGTCATCCTGAAAATTTCTTCTTTAGTATCCTTTGACCTACAATAGTCATGATATTTGTTGTTAAAATCCCACTACATCTGAGCCCAAGTTGTGATGCTATCTCCACGTAAGCCCATGAACCAGTAGAAAGTTGAATCCTTGAGGGTAGATGGAAATAGTTTTAACTTTTTCTCATCATTTGTATAGTCACAGGTTCGACATATAACAACAAACTCAAATAGGAAAGTGTCGGGGTCCTCTATGGTTAGGCCATGGAAATGAGGTAGGGTAGAGGGGCCTATATTCTTCATCTTAGTGTCCCCATTGGTTTCCCTAATGGAAGGCACCCTCAAATCTCTCTCTATTCCCTCTGTCATTTTGGTTTTCAGTCATTGGTTCAATAGGAATGGGTTCCTCTTCTTCCTCTTCCCTTGTAGGTTCTTCAAATATTTCAGGTTGCTCACCTAAAGGTTCTTCCAGTTCATAGCCACTGAAGAAGAGAGAAGGTTGGTTGTTGGATGTAGTGGGGGTATTTGGCAAAAATTTCCCTAAGTTTTGCCTATTCCTATGAGGCATGAAAGGAAATGTTTTTGGGTTGGTTTTGTAATTTCTTTAAGCTGGAAAGTACTTTGTAGAAATGAAATTGCTAATAGATGAAAATCACTGACATAATGAAAAAACTAATGGCTAAATTGAAATCCTACTTGCAAAATGGAAAGGAAAGCAGATAATGACAAATGAAAGAAAGGAAGTCACTAGTTTACTCTTGCAGAAATAAACTAGTGGCAGAAAACTGAAGACAAGAAATAGAAGAAAAGAAAGTAGTAATCAAATTCTACTCAGACACCTCCTCGACAATGACACCACAAAGTGATGAGCGCCAATATTGCAACAAGGATGTTGCAACTCCTGGGCTACCAACTTGACTTATCAACCCAGGGTTCATACAAACGTGGAGGTGACAGTGCTATATGCACAAGTAAAAGTGAAGGTCATGCCTGTTGTCATTGTTCATTCAGCGAGAGACCCTAGGGGTTCCTAGCCAGACTTCTATAGAGTCAGAAGAAGCTTGATTCTTTGATGGAAGAAGAGAAAATCTAGTCTAAGAGAGCTACTCTACTACAGTAACGAAGAAAAACAATATGAAATGCTAAATCACATCATATCCTATTTGACCATTTAAACAGTTAGCTAAGCAGAATTGCTAAATCAACACTAACCAAAGGCTGCTATCTAAGTTGCAGAAGTAAAGAGAATCAAACCCTACTAATGTGTAAGCAAAAACTAAACTAAATCTGTTTTCACTTTTTTTGGTTTTTTAGGCAAAATCAAGTATGCAAATTAATTGTTCTTGTGGATGTGACAGGTGGATGGAAGGTGATTGAGGATGGCTAGAAGGTTTATGGAGTGGTTGGATGGTGTGGAAGGGTCCTAGGAGGCTTTTTGTGACCTCCTAGAGGTACCCCATCAATTCAGCCTCAAAACAGGCTATTTCAGTAAAACCTACAGGATGTACTAGAAACCTACAGGATCTACAGGATGATCCTGTAGGAATTACAGGAAACCTACAGGATACAGCTGAGAGCTAATTGTGAAGTGTTAGAGGTGTTGGGAAGCTTTGAAAAGGTGTGTGATGAGTGCGATGGGGTGTTAGAAGGTCTAGGAGCACTGAGGAGTCAAATATCAAAGATAAGAGATGGCTATATTCACTCAATGTATCTAGGGGAATTTCAATGAAAAATGACAAAAAAAACTAGTGAGGGTGATTGTGGAACAAGAGATGGCTAGGTTGGATGAAGTGGAAGGTGGTTGTTGGTGATGAATTTTGGTTCTGCTCCTGAAGTACCTATATTTCTTAAAACATGTGTGTGTTCCAAAAACTATGCAACAAGATATATTTTCATAAACTAGAAAAGCATGAATCAATTTCCAATATTATGCATGAATAAAGTGTTGAAGGGAATGAAAGCATGAGTGAGATATTATTGCAAAAATGGAGATGGAAAAATATGAAAATGAAATCTTCCTTGCAACATGAACCAAATACTAAATCAAAGACAACAAACTCCAAAGCTCATGCAAGAACTAGAAATCTGTGTTTTTGGGGTTGCTGAAGGGTCTTCCTCAAGTCATGGTTCCCAGAGGGAGGAAGTGAGGTCGAGACACCTGCTGACAACCTTATGGTGATCCTTTTTCTCCTTGCTAACATGCTAATTGAAACAAGGCACAAATGGAAGCAAACTAACATACAACCAATCTAATCTACACTACTGTAATGGAAATGCAGCTATTAAGCAAATGAACAATTAAACTATGAATCTATGATAGCATACATGTACAATAAAGAAGAGCCTTGGTTGCTAGGGTTGGGCCCTAAACCAAGAGCTTCAACCCTCTAAGTTAACTTAGTGTTGGCTCAAAACAAAGCTCATTCTTATTATCAAAACAATGGATTACATCAAAAACTATCACAAGTGTTGTAGCTTGAAAATAGAGTAGAGTTTTATAATAAAAAATCCGAATCTTACTGAGGTCCTAGGCCTCTCTACCTATACATATGAAGTCTCCAACGAATTCCTTAAAATTAGGGAGTCTCAGCTCCCAACTCGAGATAAACTGGTGCTTTGTCTTTCACTTTCTTGGCTGCCTTCTAGTCCTCATGATTTGGCTATTTGCACTCCGAGCTAATGGAGGAATATTCGAATGGATGGGTAGTAAATGAGGAGGATTTACCTCCTATAATTATCTCCCTTGTCCCATATGAGTTTTGACCAAAGTCTTCACCAAAATTCCTTGCTTTTATCCTTCAATCTCGCATTAAATGCACATTATACCACAAAGCAGAATATCCAACTCTAACTCATCTCATAAACAAAATATAATCAAAAGTATGAAATAAGTTATGAGAATAGTTGGTTTGACTAAGATATGAGGTGAATTAAGGCCCCATATAATTACTCAATGATGAGGCTCATCATCTGTAATGGGTGTGCGATTGTAGTGCGGCAACCATAGCAGGTTGAGCAGACCTGCCTTGTCTACGCCCCTGAGCCACTTCTGCGGTTCCAACGTAGTCATCCCAGTGGTTGTATGAACAACGCGGTGCATTTGTTGTTCTGTCGCCAAGTGAGGGAACTTCTCAGTGTCAGCTAAGTCCCAATATTCCAATTTCAATAGTGGAACCTACCCCAAGTGCGGTCCTTCAAAGACAATCTCGTTTGGTAATAGAGGTATGTGCAAGGCGACCTTGCTTTCGTCAATGTCCTTCAGCACCTTGGTCTTCCCCTTGCACGGAGGGACGTATTCGAGCAACTTAGTAATAGGGTCAGAACCCTCGACTTCAACGTCCTCCACTACCACCCCCATATCCTCATAATCCATCAGGATGTCCTCAACCTCTTCCTCCTTTGGTTCCAAGTTAATAGTTTTTCCCTTTTCTTGTGCGGTGGGCTTGTCCTTCTATGCATTTCTTCTAGGTGACATGCACACGGGTGTCGTAGCCTGCTTGCCTTCTTATCCTTTGCACTCTCCTTGGTCGGGGTAGGCTTTGGTCTAGGCGTCTATGGTGACTTGGGGACTTCATCTATTACTTTTGCAACCTTTAGAGCAGATCCCTCTACCTCCATAACAACTTCCAGCATAGCCCCCTTAGCTATCAATGCTTTGGCATCCATAGCTTCTGATCCTGGGATAATGTCACGGATGAAATTGTGGTTGGGCTCTGAAAATCGATCAAACACTGGCAAGTCAAGCAATTCTTCGAATAATGTACAAATCATGCACATCTAAGACCTCACCAATTAAATTCTCAAAATGCCAAGTGTTTTTTGTTGGGTAGCCACATGTAATTTACAGGCCAGTTTGAATTAAAATCCGACTTTTCCCCCCAAATTCGGTTCATTAATGCGAAATTGGTGGAAATTTTCAAGGATCTTACCCATAATTTGTCTTAAATGTTGCTTGCCTACTCCACTTGGCTACATTCTCATCGTCAAATAATGAACAATGGCTTTAACAGTCACTTTCCGGTTAACCTGCATGGTTTTTACCTGGGTAGCGTAGCTCTCTCCATGCTATTGCGGGCCCTGTGACATCTCCTTACTCTTCGCAATCCCTTGATCCCACAGTCTCCCAACTTAGGCAGTTTAGTTTATAGTATCACCCTCCTTTCAGCTGCCTGGAGCACTAAGACTATGCTAGCTTCATATAGTCACCTATTCGAACCACCGGTGTATGGCTTCAATCGATTTTCATTCACCTTTCTTGGGAAGGGATCTCCATTCAATTTAACCAACTGAACTGCTCCACCATCGGTAATCTCCTTAATGAAATAGGGCCCTAGCTAGCGCATCCTAAATTTCCCTGGAAATTTATCAAACTTGTTGTCATATAACACAACTAGATCATTTACCTAAAAGGTGCACAGTTTAATGTGCCAATCATGCCATGCTTTGTCAAGCTGCTTTTGGACCTGTTGGTGAAATCCAACCAGAAACCTTTCTTCCTCAAGATCAATAAGCTGTGTAAGCCTCCCTTCTAGGGCTTCACGATCCATCATACATGTGAGTGCCTCTATGCACAAACTAGGCACAATGTATTCCATTGGCATCACTGCTTCAACACCATATATAAGCCTAAAGGGTGTCTGTCCAGTCAAATTTTTGCATGTCATTCGATAAGCCCATAGTACTGTGGGTATACGCAGGTCCCAATCATTTTTCTAAGTGTTACAAACTTTGGTCAGCGCATTCTCCAATACCTTATTGAATTATTCCACTGTCCCATTAGCCTATGGGTGATAAGGAGTGATTTTCTAGTGATATACCTGAAATTCCTCTATCAGCATGCTGATCGTTTCGTTCAGAAAGTGCGTAACGTGATCACACATAAAAATCTTTGGACACCCAAATCACATCAGTACACACTCAAAGAGAAACTTCGCAGTAGTCTCGCCTATGCATTCCTTCAAAGGTGTGCCTCCACCCATCGAGTCAAATACTTAGTCGTGGTGATAATGTACCGTGCACCTGTCTTCTTTCCTTGAGGATGAATGGGTGCCACAAAATCTATTGTCCATTTCTTGAAAGGTTGTAATGTCATCTGTGGGTTCAGAGGTAGTTCATCTCTTTGTGATGGCTTGCCAGTACTTTGACACATGTCGCACGCCTTGCAGTAGGCTTTTGAATCCTGATGGAGGGTTGGCCACCACAACCGTGCACGTAGAATCTTCTGCACGGTCACCTTTCCTGCATAATGCCCTCCCATTGCACCCCCATTAGCATCCATGAGGACACTGCTTCTTTCATACTCTAGTACATATCGTCACAATACTTCATCAGACCCCATTTTATACAGATGTCCGACAATGACAGAAAGGTCTACCATGTGCACCACTAACTCCTTTTTCTGCTAGGTGGTGTAGCCTTCCGAGGCAGTTCCTGTCTATGATGTCTTCAAAGTGACCATCCACGATGCGCACTGCAAAGAGCTCCAGGTCAGGCAATCCTTCCTCCAGTTTAGTGGGCTCTTTTCCCAGTCTGATGCGTAATAGATGGTCTGGTCATGTGTTCAGTCCTCTAGGCTTCACAATGACTTCAAAATCATACTCTTGCAACAATAACAACCACCTGCAGATTCTCGCCCCCAAACACAGGCTTATTGACTAGGTATTGCAACGTAAAATGATTTGTATACATCTTAAAATGTCCACCCAACAAATAATGTCTAAACTTCTGAAGCACGTATACCATGGCTAGTCCTTCACGCTCGGTGGTGGAATAGTTCTTCTTAGTCGTGGATAACATCCTACTTGCGAATGCTATAGGATGGTCCAATTCTCCTTCACCAGCCTGTGTCAGTACTTCTCCCAGTGCTATACATGATGTGTCTACATGTACATGAAACTCCTTCTTCAATCCAGGAAGACTAGAATCGACGCGATGACCATTTTTCCCTTCAGCACATCCAAGTTTTTCTGATCTTCTGCTGATTTTCCATCCTTAGCTGAATCAGATGCCACTGCAATGTGGATCTCCCCATCCACTCCCAAGTTTGCTCCGGAAAAATGTTCACATCTGATCCCAGATCCAGAATAACGGGATCCATTTCATATTCTCCTATCTGTGCGATGAGTCTCATCTCACACCCTATCCTTTCCTTATGCTTACCAATCTTCGGTATCACGTGTGGTTCACCTAGAGTGTTTCCGGCACATCTATTTATAAGTTCCTATAACCCCTTCATTGCCTTTCTATCACACAACAACTTCATGTAGGCCTCTAGAAAGGTTGTAATCATAGAAGGGTCCATTTCTTGAATAGGTTTATCCCAACTCCCTGAGGTAGAGGCCTCAGTGAAGCTCTTCTTTTCTTCTAGGAATGTTTCACATGCGCACTCCAAATCAAATTCAGCCTCCTTCTTTGGAGCTTTGCGAACCCACACGTTGTCTTCAAGTTGTTTCCCCTTATTGTCACCCATTGTAATTCCACTTTGGAGCACTATATCCACATTTGGATCCTCTTCACCAGGCTCAGCCCTCATCATCTGTAGGTTCTAAGTCGGCTGCAGGGGTGGCACCCCTTTGTTGCGTATCCTTGCTATCAATGTAGGATCGTCCTAAATCTCATGATCAAACTGAGTGCAATATTTGCAACGGATGCGTTGGGTTTGTGCATTTGTGGGCATAGTGTCCCGGTCCTCCACAATTGTAATATATTAGCTATCCTTGACCTCTGCTAGGTCCTCCTTCACCTCAGCCTCATCCGCGCCCCTGAAAGCTTGACCACGCCATCCCAGCGCCCTGGTCAGGAGGTCGTGTTTCTGTCTGAACTCTATAGGTAGGTGTTATATCTATCATCAATTCATAACTTTGGCAATTACGCTCATCATGCCCTACCGATCTACAGAAGTTGCAGAATAGTTGTTGCAGTTTTGTACAAAATTTTGTAGAAAATGACAATTATCAGTTGTATGTTTCCCTGCTACCTGACATATAGCGCACCACAACGCAGGCCCCATGCTTGGCCCTTCTTGGGCTTCTGACCTCAAAGTCGTCGGTCCTCCTCATACAACATAGTTCACAAAGACTAGGCAATGATCTTTGTCATGCCAGTGGCCTTTACATTTTAGGCACCATATCTCTTTGCGTGCCTCTGGCCAAACTGTTCTATCCTACTTCAAACTTTGCATTTCGAGGCAAAGATTTTGCAATTGCACATGGATCTGCTGAACCCCCAGATTCAGATCTTGCATTGGTGTTTCATGGAGTCTTATTTCAATTTCCATGGCTTCTACCTAAGTCATAATCTTCCATTGTGACAACGCAACCCTTAGGTGAGGTAGGAGCAAAGCCACAAACCATTCGCGGTGCTGCCCATCTGTTAAATTCATATTAGCTTTGCGGATTTTACACTTCAATCTTTGATTCAACTCCCAAGGTGTCTCACCTGGTTTCATCGCGATTTCCTTGGACCCCACAATCGACTATAGCTTGTATTTAGGCCTTTTGAACTCTTTATTCAACGCGGTCTATATCTCTACCAATGCAACGTTTGGGTTATCATTAGAGTACTTGATTTACCAAGTTAGCACGTGATCTTGCAAAGTACTAACCAATGTTTCCTTATTCATGTGATTGTTTGTGACACCCTGAGCTTCCCATACATCTTTTACAATTTACCAGAATTGGTCTCGGTCCTCATTTCCCAAGCCCTTAAACAATGGAAACTTCACTAAATTCACAATGTTGAACTGTGGTGGAGGTGGTGGTGTGGGCGAAGTCGCAAGTGACAGTGGTGAAGGTGGAGGTAGTGTAGGTGGAGGTGGTAGTCGTGGGAACCCTTGTCTTATCAATTGAACTGCACTTCATAGAGAAGCCTGTGCTACTCCCTCTTCGTCACTTAAAGGAGGTGAAATTAGTGGGCTATATTCAAGACCCTTTCTTCCTTTGCTCCTGTAAGTCTGTCCACTTCGTGTAGCTTCAAACATCAAGGTAGCTGCATAACCCACTTTTCACACAATAACATCTTAATCCAAGTATTTAAGACTTCAAGTACTTACCTCACTGACCTTTGAAAAAGTGCCGCTCCACCTCGTTGTAACTGGTTGAGGTGTCGACCATGAATTCAGTCACTAATCCTCCTATGATACGATTGAGCCAATGATCAACAGCCTTCCAGTATCTGTGCTAACTCCAAGGTCCATATAATAGGACCGTCAAGCCTCCACCTTCCTTGGCTATCCCCTAGCTCCGTGATCCACTCATATAACTCAACTAGAAAGGAACAGAAAAAGATCTCGTGGATTTTTGTATACACGTACCTATCTAGCCACTGTTCCTTCGTCAACCACAAATTTTTGTTCTCCTGCACCATGATTGGTGGATCTTCCTATCATCTAGTGTTCGATATCTTTCTTAGTTATATTCCAGTGATACGACATCACACATCTCCCATGCAGATTTCGATCCTGACAATAGAACCATTTGTTGGCTTTGCGGGCCCTGACTCAGGTTCAACATTAGTCAGCCAAAAAAATCCCTACACTATTGTCCCTTTTGGCATTAGCCCGCAGAGTATACCCAAGTCTCACCCAAAGCAGTATGGGGGGATGTTGGAACAAAGATTCGGCACCCTAAGATGGTTGTGATGTCTATTTATACCCCATGCTCTTGCCTTCGTGCAGGTCACTAAGCCTTACGGCTTATCGATATACCTTTAGTACCTCCAGAAAGGTGTATGATTGATCTTCGCACAACCCTAACCAGTGGTCCAGGTAATTTCACGCTCCTATGATGATGTATTATATAGGTTCCCAAGTTATCTAAACTTTTCTAGTTATTCTACCAATTAATTACAGTCATCGTCGCGTAAACTGATATTCTTACTTGCATGCAATTAACAAATATAATCACATACATTCGTGCATCAAATAAACATTTTAATATTGTTAGACACATGAATGATAAACATGAGTGTGTGTTTATTATTGACAATGATATACATTTATAGTACATGCACATGACCTTTGGTTTTGTATTCCAAGTTCTCTTGGACTTCCTTAGACTATTCAACTTCCACACCAACCCTTAGAGGATTAGGTGTCCAACATTCCCCCCATTAATCCGAAGGGTTATATCTGAGTCCAAGAAAAGAGTTGTAATAAAAAATGTGCAAAAATGCATGGCAACACTAGGTTGAATGTGCTCTCTGAAATGTTGGTATAAAGGGTGGTGGTTTAAGGATGACCACCAACACTGGAATGCTTAGTGCAGTTCCCAAAACTCTTCCAATTCTGGCATGAAGCTGAGGTATTCTACTAGAGGAAGTGCTCCTAATGTTTTGAAGAGGGAAACCTTCAACCTTGAAAGGGAGGTCTCACCTCGCATAAAAGGGAGAACTTCAACCTAAAAAGGGAGGTCTCAACCTGTGATGGTTTAAGGATGACCAACAAGTCTGGAATGCTTAATGCAATTCCTGGAACTCTTCCAAAATAGGCAAGAAGCTAAAGTCTTTTGCTAGAGGAAGTGTCCCCAATTCTTTGAAGAGGCATCACCAACTAAAGGCATGTTCAAGAGAATCTTTGTCTCTATCTACAACTCTGAATCTGGTATGGCAGGTTGTGGCTTAGGCTCGCTTGATATGGCTTTGAAGCTGGTAGATGACCATGATTTCCACCCAGGCCAGATACAAGGTGAGATGATGGAGAAAACTCAACTGCAAGAATTTTCAATACTCTAGAACAAGTTTGGACATATGACTGAAATATTTTCTTGGCCGTTGATGCCCATTTCCAAGAAGCAATCCATCCAAGATGAATCTTTGTCCTTGCAGGAGGTTTGTTTCTGAAGCATCTATTTGAATAATGACTGGTTTTATGACAGTGCTTACATGGATGAATATCAAAATGGTGATCTTTTAGATGGCTAACTCGGTCACAGTGTTGGCATTTCACAATCTGTTGTTGTTGCTGTGGAAGAGGAGCAACATCTGGAATAGCTGAAGGTGAACTGTCATGAAGGAATCCAACACTCTAAAATTGAATGGGATTTGAGTAATCTAGAATATGAAATGAAACCTCCTTATCATATCCAAGACATGTTTATTGCTTGCTGTGGACAAGCTCTTCCCAAGGTCTAATGATTGGCTTGGGAAGTGCAAACTGAACTTCTGCATCTGCATGTAACTCTGCTGCTTAATTGGGCATTAGATCAACTGCAACATTATTGACTTGATACATATGGGAGTGTGTTTCAATCTCAATAAGTTCAAAATGTTTCTTATGTTGTTGTAATTCATATCTCTATAATTGTGATTCAAGTTGCAGAAACTCTATCTTTTCATGTGCATTTTGCAAACAGGTTTGAATGTCCACAAGAGAGGCTTTGTTAATTTTGACTGCGATGTCAGTAGTGGACCTGATTAGAGTTTTCAATAACTCTAATAAGACATGAATTTTCACCATTATTCAACCAAACAAATGGGAAAAGTGTTAAGAAACCAAATACACAGTGTTGTTGCAAATCCACACCAGAACAATATGCCAATCAACAATAATAACCACCAATTGTTGCTGTACAAAATGGTAATGCTCAGAGAAATAAAATGGGAAAGTGGTGACGAATCTTTTAAGGATTGTTCTTCAATAATAAACTAAAGCTACAAAATGGCTTGTCAGATTGATAGTTTTAATAGGAAATACTATCTCCAAAAATATGGGTGTCCTTCACCTATGAGTAACTCAACTATGAATATGATGTCAAGGACAACTTTAACATGCCCTTATACCAAGGATTGCTAGTGCCTTTTCTCCACTCGAATAACCTTTCTTTATAAGTTCATTCGACAATACAACTCTTATGCATGTTGGAAACTCCATTGTTTGACCCATCTTAACGAACCATCAAGTGTTCTTGTCAGATTATTATACAAGGCAAGATATTTTGACATGAACTAAGTTATACCAATATAATGCGGTGAATACACAACATATAATGGATTCATCCAAGACCAATTCCAAGCATACAAGTAGGTGTCATTGCAATGGAAAAGAGAATTCACAATAGACACTATGGAAACTGCGTAGAGGATATTCAATTGTCCCTAATCAATCTTGAACAACAAGATTATTTTACTAATAATATATAACTTAAGTCAATCATTCAAGGCGCACTGAGGATGCGAGGAACACTAATTGATCATTATGGATTTTTCGAAAATGAGATCATCTCCTGATCAATTAAGATGAGGTTGATAATGTGAAGCCCACTAGCTCTCATCACTATGGTTGGTCATGCCAATTTTGAATCGAACGTCCTATTTTTCCTTTTTACTATAGTGGTCACAACACGCTCTTTTCCCTACCTGACATTGCCAATAATAAAGAGTGTATTGTCCCATGCGAATTCAACTTGATTACAACTGAAGATTTCTAATTTATAATGAAATACGTGCATCCGGGAGTAAATTTCACCTTGATATCAAAGTCGAAATGTTTGTTGTTGTCAAAATCATGAAAGTGCTTTAATATTACCCGTAGCCACTTCACACTACAAAGGAAAAGGGTATTGTATCCAAGCACAGGTTAAACTCCACCCACAATCGATCCAAAAGTTGAGAAAAAATCATTGCAATTTAGAGAACATCGTGGTGTGGTGCCATAACCCCCACTGCCTGCTTCAACTATGTTTCTTTGAACCTTCAAAGAAAGTTGAATATCCCAGGCATCGTGTGTGGCGACGCTCCAAATGGTTTTAATTGGCTGTAGAGGATCCTTAAGCCACTGAAAACTTGTTTCCCTAATCTGTTGTGCTCAATGATGACCGGATTCAGCAACAAGACAAGTATCTACTCAACATAGGTGTTTAAAGAGCAAGATTATTTTTATAATAGGATGTCATCTATTGAGAGATAAAGCGAGGTTGTATGAATGGCTTTGTTTGTGATGTGAAAAGTTTCATTTTTTTAACCAGTACTTCATTTCTAATTGGAAGAGGGACCAACACAGAGCCAATGGTATGGCTGCATGGAGTATAGAGGCATCATGGTGGGAATTACACATAGCGCATGTTTGACAGAAGATCTCAGACTAATCGAAGCGACAATGAACAACTTAGAGATGAAACACTCATGTAAGAATAGTAAATCACAGATAGAGAATGAGCGTTACAAATCCATAAACCAATGCACTCATCACAATGTAGAGGTAGAGAAATGTTGAATAGAAACATGGAGTACAAATATGTACATAGACTTTGACAAGCTACAGGTAGGAATACACTGTCTACCAACACAACCGCTAATTTGGGACGTTGCAGGTTTGATGCGCTCAACTTTGAGAAATGCATAATAAAATAAATGGGCCTGTCATTTACTGACAACCACAAATAGATCAATTACCACATAATAGGGGTCAGCGGCATAAGTGTTTTCTTTGAAAGGCAGAGGAGGAATATAATAGAGAATTGGAGAGAGGTGGTAGGTATACAAAACACTGAGGATTATTCAAGAAACCTAGTGCTCTGATACCATGTTAGACACATGAATGATAAGCATGAGTGTGTGTTTATTATTGAAAATGATATACATTTATAGTACATTCACATGACCTTTGGTTTCATATTCCAAGGTCTCTTGGACTTCCTTAGACTATTCAGCTTCCACACCAAACCTTAGAGGATTAGGTGTCCAACAAATATGAACCTAGATCACAACATAATCAGATGCATTAACAAAGACTAACTACACAATAATTGCAACATACTTCTTTTTATTGATATTTCTAGTTTAATATAGACTCTATCCACCCTACGCACATAGCTGCAAGGGTTTGCACACTCAGTTGCAGACTTATGCCCTAGGCCTCTGCGCACTCAGCTACAGAGCCTCTACCTATGCTAAGACCTGAGAACACTTAGAACTTATCCACTACTCGCCACCAACTCTTCATTTTTTCTTCACCACTTAGAGCTTACTTAATTAGCTCCTTTTTATACAACTCCATGGTCCGCGGACCATGGGTAGATCTTTACAGCCGACTTCAAACTTTACAAAATAAGGGCGGACAACCCTTTATGACTCTTAACACCTTCGTGCTCCGTGACCACAACATGTGGAGATTTTACAAATTTATTACAAAATTGTCCCAAAACACGGGCTTTTAGCCTGAAAACTTCTCTTGGGGGAACTCATTCCGAACAATATGTCTTTGGTTGGGAGGATTTCCTAGATTGATAGAGGTTTTGCCTAACTTGTCATTTCCTGGATAACCATGGTGTTGTGGGTTTCCAATTTTTTTTCTAGTTGGTGCTCATGTTCCTTATGGCTATGGGTTGAGTTATGAATTAATGGAGCCTTAGTTGGAAAATCTCTTTGGAAGCCCTGGAACAACTTTGGTTGAGTTACTAGTCCTATAAGACTTGCTTGGATAAATGCTCTGGATCTTTGAAGTAGTTGTTGGTTGAGTTACTACTGGATTTAGGTTGGAACAAATGCTTTAGAGCCCTAGACAGCTTGGGTAGAGACTGATCTAGTGATGGTTAGTGATGTTCAACCAGGAGGTGGAATGACTGGTTGAGGTTTGAGGAAGTTTGGCCTCTGGAAACCCCAGTTTGATTTTGGTTGGTTATTTCCATGATATCCAACATTTATGTTAGGAATATCGGATGAGGGTGACTAGCTGTAAGAAATATTTAGCCCAACCCAGTCTATGGTCAAGTGGTACGTGGAAGTCCATGACTTGGTTAGATTTTCATATGTTAATATGAGCTCATTTCCTCTTGTAATTCATGAGTATTTATACTTGTTATCATGTGGCATTGATGGTTGTTCTATCACTGTTATTATATTGGTTATATGGCATTTATAAGCATGGTTTGTGACATACTTTAGTTAGGGATCTCATTATGTTTTGATTAGTAAATGAATGGTTATTGATTGTGTGATATAATAGATGTTTTTGTAGTCATTATGAGAAGGCATTAGTCCTTCTTCTTGATCCTAAGATAAGTATGAGACGCCTATGTTCAGATGTGTATTTATGACCTATACATTGCATGTTCATGATATGTTTGAAAAAATGTCTGTCATGGTTGGGATGGGTTAAGTTAATTCCTTGTGAAAATTTTTCATGATAGGCCTTTTCTCTTTGTCGTTTATCGTTTGTGAGAGTTTCATTGAATTCTGGGTAGAGGCATTGATCGTAGCCCTAGAAAAGTGGCTTAGATTTGGGGTTGTTGGCACATAATGGAGTAAATTAGTCTACAATCATTGGGATGTAGGCTTATGGGAGCAACTAAAGTATCTCAACCGGTGGCTTGCCTTGTGATGGGAGCGACTAAGGTCCAGGTTAGTGAAAAAGCAAGTTAACTTAGGGTTTGAGCACTTGGAGTGGTTGGTTAACTCTTGGGGGTCCTATAGCTCCTGAGGAAGGTTAATTTGGTTTTGGTTCATCGATTCCACTTCCTTAAATGTACCTAGGAATTTTAGTCATATCGTAGTAACTATTCAGTACATATTTACCCCGGTGGACATGTAAGCTTGGGTAAGTGTGGGAGGAGGGTGTTAAACAATTTTAAGGCCAAAGGGAATTACATGATATGAAAAGGTACCCTTGGGGGTGGTAAGCTAGGTTTGTACTAGTCCATATGGAGGAATTGAATATTATTGTATCATGAGAATCCATCCTTAAAGGATAAGGCCTCATGCCATGTTCCCACATAAATGGCTTGGTCAATGAATAATGTGGGGAATTTGTCCTTAGGACATCATTTTTTTAAATCTCAAAAATCAATATAGGTAAGAATAGTCCCCTATTTTTTCATGACAATTATTGGGTTGGAGATCCATGAAGTGTAAGAAATGAGATATATGAATCCTAATTTATATAGCTTATTTATTTTTTCTTTGATAGCTATGAATTTTGATGGGTGTAGTAGATGTTGTTTCTGCCTCACTAGGGAGGCATTAATCCATGTGCCAACATGGTGCTTTGTGATGGTAAGGCTTAAACTAGGCATTTTTGCATATGAAAAAGTGAAAATATTGTGATATTCTTTGAATAAGGCTTTGTAAGCTGCAACTTCTTCTTTGGAACAATTTCCCCCCAACATTGTTTCTTCAACAATGTTGGGCTTAATCAAGATATCCACCTTAATTGTAGGGAAAATGTTAGCCATATTTCCTTTTTAAAATTTTTCTGGTGTAGGAATGGGGTTTTTAAACCAATTGACATGTCTGATAGGGATTAAATCCTTAGTTTCCATTGCACACATGCTATATGTAGGTGGTGTGGAAGGTGAGAAGGATCCTTGAGGTAAAAGGAAGTAGTGATGAGGCATAGCATCCAAAGGAAACTCTAGTACTTCCATTACCTTGAGGATGTCCTCATATGAAGGAAATATACCTAAAAGGGGCTAAGCAATATTGTTAGCTCATAATGCAATGGTTGGTGGAAGAAAGTACTCGTGGACATGCATATATGCAATATAATACTAGACACTGTAGGATCAATAAAATTGGACACAAAATATATATACTTGGTCCAACTGTCATATATGATGTTATATTCATAATGGATGAAGCAGTCTCAACCTTATGGAATGATAAGAAAACAAATAGCATCATTGATCTTATGGATGAAGAAATGCAATATATATGTCCATAATGTAGTGCATCATCAATACTCAAGAGTGCAAGTATCTCTTGCCCAAACTCAGTTGGATGATCATTAGAAACTTTTGATTGTTATGTTGGCGCAGTGGGAACAATGATAGAGGTGTCTTCTTCTCTTGAAATGGAGAAGGAACTAAATATCTCTAGGGCAAGTGCATCATGGTCAAAATGAATACCACAGATCATGAATGGGCCTTTCTATGAGTGACCTCATTCCTTAAGATGGTAAACAAACTTGGTGTTGTGAGATCATTCTTCTCATGCGGTAAAATGGGATCCAAAGGTTGGGGGGGTGTAATAATAATTAAATGAGTTTGTCAATATGAAAAGAATAAGGGGAACACATATGTGTGATGAGTAATCCCAACACAAAGTATCCGAAGGCACTCTTCACGTTGTTTGACCATGGACATGGCATAATACATAGTTCTTGGTGCATCACTCAACTCTAGGATTAGTGGAAAAGGAGTTGAAACTATCTAGGCATGATGTAGGGGTGCCAACACATCTCAATATTGTGGTAAATTAGGGAAATGATGCATCTAGTGTCTGTGTTATGCATATATGGTGCATAGATGGGCAGTTTCTAGACCCTTGTTACACTAGGTATTTTCTTTATCTCTTGATGGAGAGGAAAGAAATGAGGGTTCCTAAGGGTGATGAAGAATTAATTTCAACTCATATAATGCTAGGCATTGATTGGTATAACGGCTTGACATGTCGTAAAGGACACATGGGGGGTTTACCCTATGGGAATTTGTGGCTGAGGGGTCTTTCTTGTTTTGATTTATCCCTTCTAATTCTTTGGTTCCCTCTGGTGTTCTTATGTTGGTTGGTGTTCCTAATCGTGAAGGGTCCTCTAAAAGTGGGGCCGATGAAATCTATCGTACGAAATCAACCACTGAAATAAATGATGTGCCATGGGGTGCCAAATACCATATGTGTAGTGCTAGAGCCATATTGGGCAAGGAAAGTGTCACCATCACTTGGAGTGAGACAAAAATAGGTAGGAGGTAAAGGAAGGGATTTGGGTGACAACATAAGGTAAAAATGGTGTATCACTCATAAGAGACATCTTTAGTTCTGCAGTTATGTATTGGTTTTCCAAAGACAATTCACTAGAAGTGGTGGTTACTATGCATACAAGTTCTATCATAGGAGAAGACATGACCGGGGGCATCTCTTGGGTAGGTACCTAGGAGATTGAAATATTTAAGAACTCCATGCCTAGCTTCCATGAAAGAGGGGACTAGTTCTTGTTAGGATCCCACTAATGGAATTACACTATTAGGGAAGGGGGCAGGGGGGGGGGGGGGGGGTGGTGTTGGACTTATATGGTGTAAATTGGTATATGGGTCTATGGTTATGATTTTTGTATTATGGGGAAAAATCATAGTGCGGAAAAATGAAGAGGTGAAAACCTTCATGGTATACATATAACTTCTTCCAAACAAAATGTAGTCTAGATGGGTGTCCAAGACTTTAATATCGAACTATTTTACTAGTGAGTTCCACAAAAACATTAAGAAAGGGTCCTACTAGTTGTAAAGGGTGACCATAGTATGCCCTAATATTGATGGATGAAGTTATGAGTTATGGGGATCCTAGTTTCCGCTAAAGTGATTTTGATGTGATACATGTGGTTTCCCCCTTATCAATGACGCATAAATGAATGGTGGCATTACATATAGTAATTGGAATTGGAAACTCACTAACAATGAGAGTAACAATTCTTAATTGTTTAAATCAAATGTGATTAGGTAGGAACCAGAAGGATCAATTGCACCTAATGTAAAAAGCAAAAACTCTGTATGAGCTGGAAATTTTTGTATCACTTATAACCATAACATGGTAGCAAGGGATAGTTTGAGGTCATTGAAAATTCTATAAGAATGCACTGCTTTTGCATTGTCTCATGTGTGTCTTAACGGTCCTTTAGTTAACCTGGAAATTGGGTTTGTGGGAGGTCATGGGATTGTTAAGGGAAATGTTGTAATAGATGGAATTACCTCTTATGAGGAGGGATTAGTTTTAGGAGGAGAACCATAGTCATGACTATGGGTTTGTGGTATAATATCTACAAAATTCATGTACATGTCCTGATTGGAAGGATCTAGGGTGTTCCCCCTGCGGGGTTTTGGTGTTATAGAGGTTAAACTTCTTGTTGGATGGCTATGATACCTTGATGTGGGAAGGGATTTTGTAGTACATCTAGTTTTTTTTTGCCTCTTGTTTGGGAAATACAGTTACCCATAGCCTTCAACATGTGTTTGAACTTAGGAACTTGAGGGAAATGTTAGGTTTAATGATCATACTCACTATAGAGAGCACAAGCATAGTTAGTGCATAAACCACTATTCTTGCGTTAATTTTTTGGGCTGTTCATTCGTTGGTTTGAAATTTCGATTCAATTAGGGGGATTCCCCCCTATATGGATATTCTTTTACTGTGGGTACCCAAGTTTCTGTTTTGTTAATTATTTCCTTTCTTCATAGCTATATTAGATAGGTTAGGAGTATTGAGTTGCTCAATCGTTTTTTGCAATTGAGGGAAACAATATTGAAAAAAAATCACTCTGGAACTTTGTTGCTGATGTGCGAGGTTAGTTTATTTTTGAAATGAGTAAGGTAAATACGGATTTCCTTACAAATGATTTCCATAGGAAAGTTGGGATGTTGATACTCCATTAGAAGTACATAGAGGATAATGTGACCCTTACATGGGTCGAATATTCACATGTGCAAGTGTATTATGGAAATATATTTTCATGGCTGCTAGTGGTTCTGAAAATGTTCCACTTACTTAGACTAATTACATAGGATGTCCATATGAATGACCTTGATGGGGAGGCTTGTTCCCTAGTTGGACTTGGTCAATGCTCCTAATGAATCCATTAGTGGCATTTGATTCCCCCATATTTTCCTTGTGCTGTTGCTATGATAATGAACCTCCAAAATTTAAGCCTAATCCAATTTTGGAGCTTATGTAAAATATTTTTCCAAGCTATCTAATGTCATCATCATGTTTGTTTGACTATCGTTATGTTATCTGTAAGTGTCACATCCCCTCTACTCAAATTTTGTAAGTTCCATCACCTTATTCTTAGAAGCACTTGTGCTATCTTACCCAAGAATAGGAGAAGGCATATCTTTTCTCCACTTAGTAACTAGATTTGTTCAACATGAATCTCATACAAAGATGTGATAAAAATCACATTCTTTAGGCAAAAGCACACTCAAGATGACATGCAATTTCACTCTAGTTGAATGCACTCCTTCGTGCTTATAAATTATGCCATAGTGGAGCACATTTATTCATGCTCAATCAATGTTCCCTCCACTTGAATGCACTCCTTCAACTCAAATAATTGCACCCTCAACTCATGCGTGCACTTTTCTTGTTGCATGTGGGCGCACTCCTAGAAAATAGGATCCCAATTCACTTCCCTTAACTAACTCATCTATCCGTCGATAAGTGGTGAGAATGCATGGTTTTGATTTGTATGTAATATATTTATAATAAACTGAATTAATAATTTTTCCTCATAATAACTCACATATGGGTTGATTGCACATATTTAAATCAAGGAGCTCTTCATCAATCATACTTCCATGTAAGTTTTTTCATGTCAATTCTTTCACTTGTCTTTGATGTTTTTGTTGTTTCTCTTTCTTTCTTTGTTGACATTTTTTTTTTTTATTATTTATTATTTATTTATTTATTTTTTTTTAGTTTCGTTGTTTGAATTTCAATACATTCTTTCTTGTACAAGTTTCAGTATGCCTTTGCAGGTTTTGACTCTTTGCATTCTATAACTCTTCAAATTGTTGTCATGATTGCGACAAAATCTATAAGTATGTGTAGATCCTTCCTCTTAGAAATACATTCATTTCAACTTAATTTTGGACTTGTTTAAGATGTTCTTGAGACATTTCAAGCAAGAGTGCACTTCTAGAAATGAAGGCCTCATTGTCCCAGAAAATTACACCTAGAAAATTCAAGTTTTCCTCTTGAGTGCACTCCTTCGACTCGAAGAATTGTGCCCTCCTTAAGTGCATGAACCACCCTGAATCAATGAATGTTTTGCCCTTCGTGCTTTGACAGTATTCCATGTGCCCTCCTAGTTCTTCTTGGGTGCACTAACACATTGGGAAGGCCCAAAGCTTGGCCCCTTATCCCTTTGGTGTGTGCCCTTATGCCTTCCTTGGTCCCTTTGAGTGCACTAGTGCACCCCAAACCCACAAATTATTTCCTTCATGCTTCAACAATGTGCCCTACACCATTGAGCTATTTCTCTCTCTTGCATGAGCACATTGGTGCACCTTGAAGGCCTCATGTGAGCCTTGACCCTCATTGTTTCTCTAACATGTGCCCTCCTTTATCTTGATGAATTTTTATTTCTTAAACAATGATCCTGTCCCATCTTTGATGAGATTGTACTTTCATCTATCCTTGATGGCCTTTTGAACATGATTTGCTAAGTTATTTCTCATTATATGTAGAGGATTTCATAAAGTTAATCATTGTCGACATGAGTGCTATAGGATAAAATGCATGGTGTATGGAGAATGGAGATACCCTCAAGGGTCTTCCCTGGACCCTTGGCAGACTGTAAGATTATCTGCAGCTGTCACAAAGCTACATGCATGTCCATAAACAATAACTAACTATCAAAGCAATACAAATCCGTTACCCCAAGCCTCCGTGTATATTTTCTGGAGAGCACAATGCAACTAGGTGGAAGTCCCCTGAGTCAGCTCCAGATCAAGTCCTGCACATAGAAGAGACAAGCATAATCACATCATACAACCTTGATAATTAATACATGAATATATAAAAGACATCTAGTTACACATAACTAAGCTACTCATGCTAAAAGGTATTGGACAAACAAACAAATGAATGATAGTACCAACACCACGGAGTAGCCAGTACAATTGCAGTTCTATATTAATGTTGGAAGAGTGATTACAACCATCTGTTGCATCAACCTTCCCTTACCCCTCCAGCTTGTCTCTCTCTCTCTCTCTCCCTTCTTACTAACTTGTTATGCTTAGATTTGAGACTATGCTCGACAATCAAGTAAGCTATCCTTTCAAATGATTTGACCTCATTCACAATATCCCTAGCTCTGCTTATGTAGCATTTGAGTTAGGGTTGCTAATTTCCTCCATGCGTTTATTTAGGTAAAAGCAATGATGTTTCCATGCTTTTGAGCTCTTTCCCATTTGTCTCCTTCATTAGGATTAGAAATCCCTCAAACAGGTCGAACTCTAGATGTTTCCTTGCTTTTCTGAGTAGATCTAGGAGAGAATATATAGATATTTATGTGTCAATTCGCTCCTTTGACCTCTAGATATTCATTAGGTTTCTCTAATGTTGTCCCCAAACCAACAAGTAGAGTTAGGAGGGTCACTAATGCTCCCTTAGGCTTACAGAGAAGCTTATAAAGCATGTTGTCGGTGTATAGGCAACGCTAGTGTGGAAACAAGGCCTGTGATTTTGGCTATTGCTTCAGCCATCATGCCTTTCTTCCCTGAGCTGATGAGGAGGTCATTTTGCTGTATAACAGATGCCCCCTAAAGTGTGAGATCAAAGGCTGCAACAATGTCCCAAATACTTTACTTAACTGTAATTTTCGTTCTTTGACAAAAAGGGAGAGAGGACCAGAGCTCCGGGCGGTATGGGAAACCTGATACAACACATATATATAAAAAAACTAAAATCATGTCCTGAGTCGGGCATTCCCATGCTCAATAGCTATGTCAGAGTGATTTTCTCATAAAAGAGATATGACAATGCTGGCCGCTGATAAGCACAATGCAGAACCTGTGTCATAATAGGATCATTCTGACGAGCTATCTCCAGAAAGCAATATACGCAACTTGGGAGAGGAAACAAGGCTGAGTGATGCAAGCCTCTACCCAAGGTCTTGATTTCTGCTTCACTGAAAAACATAGATCGATACATGTGAATATATGCGTTCATGTCAAACATGCACGAAATCGTCTGATTACCAGTCAATAATGGAGACCGTTAATAGATGTGAGGAAGGCCACCAATAATGGTGATGGTCTCAAAGATGCACAGTACAATCTAGCGAGTGTGAAAAATGTTACTGTCGTCGAACACTCGTAGAATCACTTTACCAGGAACCAATAATGAGAACTCCTGATCAAACACAAGGTGACCTACCACTAATGTCTGCAAGTACCAAGGCACTAAATGTGTTTCTTGGTTGTCTCCCTAGATAGAGTGTTGAAGTTGACAGGAAGATACCTATCGAAAGGTAGGAAATAGTGCGTCCTACATCAATCGACACTAAACATGACAAGAATGATTTGTTTTTTGAGGAATCTTTGAGCATTGGGTCTAAACGACAGAGGGCATGATGAAAGGATATGATTGATGGGTTGATGGAGGAAACAAAAGGTTAACCCTTGAATAATAGAAGGCACGACAATGATTTTAACCATGCAGCACTAGACTCATGAACACCAAAGAGTGTTAAGATACAAAGATGTAAGAACATCGGGATATTCAGGCTAAACTCATAGGATGGTAGGATTCATATTGAGAGGCTGTCACAAGGAAGGTTTATCTGAGGGAATTCCATGTTCAAGGGAAAAATTGCTACCAAACCATGCTTTCTAATACTGAATACAGTTGTATTGTCTACTTTTCCCCATCTAATTAGTTTAGAGAGTCTAGATGGGTAAACTCATCAATCTTTTCATATTTTAAGACTCTAAAAAGGACTGCAAAAAGAGCGACTCTATGCTCTATCTGATTAGTTTAATGAGTCAAGACAGGTAAAATCGTTGATCTTTTCATGTTTTAAGAGTTTGAAAAGGATCGTAAAAAGAGCGAATCTATCATTCATCTGTGTAATTTAATGAGACTAGATGAGATAAGCTATTGATATTTTCATATTTTAAGAGTCTAAAAAGGACCGCAAAAGAGCAACTCTATCATTCATCTGTGTAATTTAATGAATCCAGATGAGATTACTCAGTGGTCTTTTCATATTTAGAGAGTCTAAAAAGATCATAAAGAACGACTCCAGGGTGGTCCCTTTGTCATAGTTTTTAACTGGGTGCAACAAAAGTTTAATAGTATACCCGGATCGGTTACTTTTTCCGTGAGTTAATCTAGTGAGCCCAGATAAAGAAAAACCTATGTTCAATAGATGTTGACCTCATTTTTTTACGACTACAAGGAGATGGACTAAACGCGTTTTTCATCATGAATTTTTAATGAGTCATGCAACGACAAACTCAAAACCTTCATCAAATTTTAACGAGTCAAATGAAGAAAAATCTAGATATCTTTTTCAGTTTAGTGAGAAAAGAAAAAGAGGTAAAAGAAAAGCTCATTCCTTCTTCATATATTTAACGAGCACGAAGAAAATAAAAACTCGGGGATTTTTTCGATTTAAGAGCGAGAAATGGTCCCAAAAAAGCAAGTGGTTTGGTTGCTGTCGTAGATTTTTAATGAGCCCGGTGACAAAAAACTCAAGATTTTTCAGTTTAATGAGTGAGAAAAGTACCTAAGAGAATGCTCAGGTCATCTTTATAAATTTTTAATTAGCCAAAAGAAAAAACTCTGTTTTTTTTCAGTTTTATGAGTGAGAAAAAAGCGCCTAAAAAGAATGCTCTAATGATCTTTTTTAGTTTAATGAGCTAGAAAAAGAGCGAAAAAGAGTTGCTTGGACCATTGTCGTATGTATTTAACGAGTCCAACGATGACAAACTCGGGGATTTTTTAGTTCAAGAGCAAGAAAAAGTCCCAAAAAAGAACATGC
Organism: Pinus taeda; assembly: GCA_000404065.3. Lineage (NCBI taxonomy): Eukaryota > Viridiplantae > Streptophyta > Pinopsida > Pinales > Pinaceae > Pinus > Pinus taeda. The sequence continues at coordinate 63,989 of APFE031275392.1, read as the reverse complement.
TCATATCTTCTTTGTAGTAGTTTAATGAGTCCAAAGAAGGAGACTCAAGGTTTCTCAGATTAATGAGCAAGAAAAATACCATAAAAAGAATGCTCACCCTTCTTCATGGTAGTTTAATGAGCCCAAAGAAGAAGACTCGAGTATTTTTCAGATTAACGAGCAAGAAAAATACCATAAAAAGAATGCTCGATCTTTCTTGGTCTCACGCTTGACAATAGAAGGGTCTGTGCCATGCATTTCCTCATAAGACCAAGGGAAAACATTTCGGAAATCCTTAAAAGGGTAGGTGAAGCTCACAATTTCCTCAAGACTGTGATTGGCTCCAATCTATATGTCTTCCACCATGTCTGTCATGATAGAAATATCGATGAGCAATGCCTTTGAAATATTTCCCATGTTTACTTCCATGTCCAAAGTTTGGATAGTCGTATATGGTGAGGAAACAATTTCAGGTACGTCAGGTGACAGGATTTGAAGAGGTATCATGTCTGAATAAGATATCAAAACACAATGGTGTGAGTCCTCCCAAGGTCACTCTTCTAAACTCATGATTTCTCTAATAGCTTCATCCATAGGTAGGACTTGATTGAGTGGAGCGAAAGAAGGAGTAGTTATGGAAGGGGTAGTGGTACTGTTGGTTGTAATAAAAGTGACTACAGATTCATATGCAGATTGAATGGCTTGGTAGGCTAATTCAGCTAGTGACACTGAAATTTTTTCTCCATAAGTGCCAATGTCTGAAGGGGCCATGAGGATCCAAGGATCGATCAGTTCGTGAGGAATGCATGAAACCATAGAGACCGTCTGTGGAACCGCGGGTGGCGAAAAAGGGAAACGACCCATTAGGGAAGAGCCCTTCAATAGACTAGTACCGATACTGACGTGAGAGTCAGCTACACCACCCACTAAGGGTACAGAGCCTCTAGGTAATGGGGAGTAATCTAGGGTGCAAAAGGATAGCTAGTCCATTATGACTATCTTTCCATCTAAGGGAAACAAGATGATATGGAAGAACAAAGACACAATGGCATTCATGGCATAAGTCCAAGTGTGGCCCAAAAGTAGATTATAGTCGAGTTTATTATCCACGACTTCGATATCCACTGTTACCGTTTTCCCGCTCAGAGTGATGGGGTACTCATTAAGGTAAGCTTTTGGGATGAAAGTGTGGCCGTCGAAAGCTTTAAGGGAGTTCGACGATGGGGATAGGGCAGGAAAACCCAAAGTGAGCCAACATGAAGCCAACATGACACAGGTAGAAGCACCTTCGTCGATGACAGTTCTATGTATACCTTTACCTTTCGAAAAGATTTGCACTTGAAATGCAAGTTGGTGAGAAAGGGGAGGTTTACACTTTTCCATGTCGAAAATTGCAACCATGGAATCCTGTGGGTCGATACCATCAATGGTCATGAGAAAAGCTTTCGTTTGTGCTGGACATGTTTGTAATACTTCGAGCACCAACATAGTCGACTATGCTTGTGCCAAGTCTTCTACAATGATGTAGTTTTGGGTGACACGTGTAGATGCATTGTGCATTGTGCGTCGAAGTGCCCCATTAGGGGGGCGAATCACAAGGTCAACAATTGGACTTTCGATATGCAAATCATTAGGCAGTGGTAGGTTTTGACTTAAGGAAGGTTCCCCTGCATGAGCGATAGGAGCTCCATAAGATTTGGCTTTGGTTTGTAGATCTACCATTTCAAAGGTGTAAACGGCAGAGGGTCCTTCACCAGCTGAAGGATGTTGCAAACCACCATTGCCCCCTTGTGGGGGTTGGGGTTGGTTTGCAATAAGGTGTTTCTATTGTTGAGTGGGGAAAGGATTATTCAGGATAGTAGGGGTCCTTCCGGTGTCCTTTTCAGAAATGAAATTTGTACATTCTTGAAGACGCGGACACAAATATGTCATGTGGTCTTGTGCACAAATTTTGCAAGGGAATTGGGAAATTTTATCCTTTCCATCGTTAGGAGGTGCAAAAGCCTTCTGCTTTGGGTTTGCTACTTTTTTGACTGCTCCTTAGAAGGAGCGGTCTTTTTCTTACCACTGGGTTTTTGGGTAGACTACATAGAGGTTATCGCGGTGGTAGGAAGAGCAGTCAATTTGGTAGAGGGGTCCACTGACATCTAGGCAATGTGATTGCTGAGTTGTTTTACAGCAGCCCCAGAGGTTGCGCTGATAATCCCATCGGCGTGCACTCTGAGGTGCTGAGTAGCAGGAGCACTGGAGTTGTGAGGGGCATTGGGGATTATGTCGCAAAGAGTGCCAGACTAAAAATATATCAGATCTAAGTGCTGGGCACGACGTATGGATTGGTATTCTGTGACTGCACCACCTAAGCTGAAATCCTTAGCAACTTGGGGGACAAGAGACTTGCAGAACCAGTTCGCTAAGAGATAGTCTGGGAGGGAAGCTTTGATTAACCTCCACCTACGTCTCCGTTCATGTATATGATTAGAGATGTGGGTGGCAGTATCCTGACGTAATGAGTTAAGGAGTTCCGTCCTAGTCTCATAGTGGATGGGTAGCTGGAAGTGCTTTAAGAATTCCATCGCTAGAGTGTCAAAGGTATTCTCTGATGTGCATGGTAACTCAATGTACCACTTGGCTACATTTCCAGTAAGAGTGTGGGGAAAAAGACGTAACCAAAGATGATAGGTGGTGATATGGGTACCCAGATCCTCCCCTTGTTTCCCTTTGAACTTAGGGATGTTTGTCGGTATTTTATGCGGGATTGGCAGCTAGAGTAAGTTATGATAGATGGGGTCATTTGTAAGTTTGTACAAGTCGGGGATATCCAATGTTGCTAATAAAGGTAGAGTGTGTGATGCCCCTAAATAAGACCAAGACGATGACATATGACTTGGGGATCCTTGTTGTCCTCCCATCGTTTGATTCCCAATATTATACATAGGTTGCGTGGTATAGTAGTTGCCTTGGGGTATGGCATTGTAATGTGGATTTCCATGGGGATTGTGATGCCGGGGTATAGAATTTACCCCAGGATAAGCAGTGCCCCCTTGACTCATTTGAGGTTGTGAGTAGGGTGCCCCCATGGATTGGTTGGGACCTCCATGAGGATTCTTGCCCACCACAGAACTAACCATATGTCCTTGACTAGAATAAGGATTGCTCATGTCAATCAGTGACTGACCATGCATGGTTGAAAATGGAGGGGGAACTGTTACATTCCCGACCGTTATATGCATATTGGGAGTGCCCTAGATACTTGAATCTGGGGGTTAGAACTATACAATGGATGCAAACCATATTGTTGGTTGAAGGGACCTGCACTAACTGTGCTATATTGAGCATTATAAGGAGCACTGTATGTTGCACTTGTCAAAGGTATAGAGTTTGACACTGGAACCCGACATAGGATGGGTTCCACTCATGGAGGGTGTCATGTGAGGGTTTGTACATGGGACAAATGGGATAGTAGGGTTTGCCATCAATGGTGTGGTAGTGACTGTCGACTGGGGAAGTGATGGATGACCAAAAGTGTCCAAAAAGTTCCATGACTCGTTAGTCGTCAATGGAATGGATGGAAGTGTTCCAAATGAAGACAAAGGAGGTATAGGTGAAATGTGAACCAAGAGTGGGTCCAACAGATTTGTAATCAGAGAGTTATAGGGAGAAAGAAATCCTACAGTAAAGAAATCCTCCGATAAGCTTGAAACTTCAGTTGTCCAAACTGATTCTGTGTGAGATCTCAAAGACTGATTTCCCGAAGATGGGGAATCCAGTTCACTGGAGCACGACTGATCTTCTACAATGAGTGGAGGAAGTCCTAACAATCGTCTAGATTGATGACAAGGGCTGGATGTAGCCACAGTGACTGATAATTTTTATCAATAAATTTTATTGTGATGTTTATTAAAGTCTCAATGAGAACACTCTAGCACCTAAAAAATAAAAAATACACTAAGTGAATCAATCAGCAAATAGAGGGAAATGACCCTATTTGGTAAGCACGGACCAGTGGAGATGAAACCCGGTATCACAGTGAATAAAAGAGAGGGTTGGAAAATGTACAGTTACGATTACTCTAGAGCTTCACTCAAACCTCAGATTGAGGGGTCAAGTACCTCGTGAAGATGAGAACCCTCCCAAAAACTAAAGACAGAGTAGGTCTGTCTATGTTAGGTACTAGGGCAACCCGCCCCAGTCACCTTGTGTAAGTCCCTAAAAGTATGGCCACTAAGGATACCTCATATCATAGACACTACCGAGGGGGACATAGTCGCAGACAATAAGTTGTGTGGGCAGGATACCTGAGTCCCCGACTTAGCTTCGAAATCGCTGAAGGGATCCCCAATACACAGAATACCCAAAGGAGTTGTAAGCGAAGGCGGGCTACCTTCACTTACAGTTCGATTTTGTCTCGTATTTAGCTCCACTTTTACTGGAGTGGTGTCAGTAGTATGAGTACAGAAGGAATTTTCTCTCTTTTAATGACACTAGTTTTGGTTGTTGATCTTGGGCAGTTTACTAACACTGCCTATCCCAAGATCCTAGCCTGAACTAATGTTTGTTTGCTCTATAAAGAGTTACTGATTAACTTTAGGTAGATTTTATGTGTACTTTTTTAGTGTCTTTGGTAGGGGTGTTGACATATGATATTTGGTGGGACTTTGACTCAAAATCATGCAAAAGGCAATGCTTGAAAATATTCAATACGATGAAATAAGCTGTATTCTACAAGGGAGAGTCTTTCATACATTCATATTTGTTCCATGCATCCTAGCCATTATAAAACTAGCATAACTGACATAATTTTTTCAATGCTTTCTAACAACTATTTGAAACCAAATAAAGAATATTTTAACAAGTTAAGAAGAAGAATGAATAATTTTTTTTTTATTTTTCCTTTATAAAAACTTTTAAGAAAGAAAAAAAAACTATTTCCTAAAAAAAAAGTCTTTCAGGACACAGATCTTGCTAATAAAATATAGCTGTAGATCCTTTATCAGTCCATGAGCAGGTTTCCCATCCCTTTTGAGGTTACAGACACAGCTACATGTCAAAATTTGGGTGACTAATGCTCTGTGCCAGAGGCCACAAAGAGTTACTGGAGGTACTAACCCACTGTTTGTGCAGACACAGAGCTTTATAAAGCTCTGTTCACTCTGCTAACCTACATTAGTGTCAGAAAATATTTCAAAATAGGGCTTTGGGGATTAGATACAGGTCTGAATTTATGAAGGAAGCATGATACAAGGTCTTGATGGGCCAGAAAAGGAATGCAGAAGTACATGAAGGTCTAGAAGGAGGAGAAAATTAGGAAATTTGCAGGTGGACCGGCAACCAATGTTTAGTCCCTAGTGAAATCGCCAATTCTGCGATAGGATAAAATGCACAGTGCATGGAGAATGGAGATACCCTCAAGGGTCTTCCTGGGACCCTTGGCAGATTGTAAGATTATCTACAACTATCACAAAGCCACATGCATGTCCATAAACAATAATTAACTATCAAAGAAAGACAGATCCATCACCTCAAGCCTTTGTGTAGATTTGTTGGAGAGAACAATGCAGCTAGGTGGAACTCCCCTGAGCCGGCTCCAGATCAAGTCCTACACATAGAAGAGATAAGCATAATCATAGAATACAACCTTGATAATTTATACATGAATACATAAAATACATCTAGTTACACATAACTAAGCTACTCATGCTAAAGGTGTTGGACAAACAAACAAATGAATGATAGTACCAACACCACGGAGTAGATAGTACAACTGCAGTTCTATATTAATGTTAGAAGAGCGTTTACAACCATCTATTGAATCAGCTTTCCCTTACGCCTCCAACTCCTCTCTCTCTCTCTCCCTTCTTACCAACTTCTTATGCTTAGATTTGAGACTATGCTCGACAATAAACTAAGCTATCCTTTCAAATGATCTAACCTCCTTCACAATAGCCCTAGCTCTACTTATGTAGCATTTGAATTAGGGTTTCCAAGTTCCTCCATGAGTTTCTTTAGGTAAAATAAATGATGTTGCCATGCTTTTGAGCTCTTTCCCATTTGTCTCCTTCATTAGGATTAGAAATCCCTCAAATAGGTCAAACTCTAGATATTTCCTTGCTTCTCTGAGTAGGTTTAGGAGAGAATATAGAGATATTTATGAGTCAATTCACTCATTTGAACTCTAGATATTCATTAGGAAATACTAACGCTGTCCTCAAACCAACAAGTAGATGTTATGAAAGCAGCTCAAGAAAAGATAGAAAAGATAGATCAACGCCTTAGAATTTAGCCTCTTCGAGGGGGCAACCTCCTTTACATTACATAAATGAACAATTCTTGGATGATTCAAATGATAAAACCTCCTTTCTATATATAGGAGTCTAAGGAGTCACAATATAACCCAGCCGACCTAACAATAATAATATAAAGCCACAAAAATAACAATAGAGGGATTCTATGGGGCACCGTAATAACAATATGGGGGCAATAGGGGCACAAAAATATTAATAAGGGGTACAACTACCATATTAATGGGGTAATCACTAGTATTATAGGGACCCAACATGCCCCTCGCCTTCAAAAAAGTGTTGTCCTCAACGCTTGAGTAGTTCTGGATACTTCTGCATAAAATTCTCATCCTCCCATGTGGAATCTTCAGCGGATAAGTTCTTCCATTTGATAAGATCTGAAATTGATCGATTTCGTAGCTGTCGAGTTCTTGTTTCTGTGACTGCTTCTGGTTCCAATATAATTTTTCCTTCCTCATTAATTTCTAGCAATATTGTTTGAACTGGTAGCTTATCGCCTATAACCTTATTTAAACATGAAACATGAAAAACTAGGTGCAATTGAGAAGCTGCAGGAAGCTCTAATTTGTATGCCATAGTACCAATGTTTTGTAATACCTTGTATGTACCATAATACTTTGGTGATAGTTTATTATCCTTCTTAGCTTGCTTGAGGGATATTTTCTTATATGGTTGTAGCCTCAAGAATACCCAATCACCTACATCAAAACTTCTTTCACTGTGATGTTCATCTGCCTGTTGTTTCATTCTATTCTGTGTCAACACGAGGTTATCCTTTAAGAGTTGGAGGACTTGCTGTTAATGTTCGATGTGATGTTCCACTGCTTGAACCTTAGATTTTCTCTTACATATGATGTGATGGATGGTGGCTGATACCCATAAAGTGCCATAAATGGGGTTATTTTTTTTGTGTATGGAAGGAAGTGTTATACCACCATTCAGCCAGAGGCAACCATTTGACCCATTGTGTCTTTTTATCAGATAAAGCAACGAAGATATCCTTCCAAACATTTATTTACTATCTCAGTTTGCCCATCAGATTGAGGATGATAAGATGAGTTATGAGCTAACTGAGTACCAAGACAAGAAAATAATTCTGTCCAAAAATTTCCAGTGAAAATGGGACCTCTGTCACTTACAATCATCTTTGGGTTTCCATGTAGCTTTTGAATTGTTTCCATAAATGCAGTAGAAACTATACTGGCTTTAAATGGATGTGATAATGCACAAAAGTGTGCATACTTGGTAAGTCTGTCAACTACCACCATGATGACACTCTTTCCCTCAGACTTGGGTAAACCTGTGATAAAATCCATTGAAACCTCCTCCCAACGTTGGCTTCGAATGGATAAAGGTTGTAATAGACCCGGTGTCTTAATTGTTTCAACTTTATTTTGTTGGCAAACCAAACATTCCGCCACAAACTTTTGAATATCTGATTTAAGGCCATCCCAAAAAAATTCCTTCTTAACCTTTGGTAAGTTTTTAAAAATCCTGAGTGCCCTCCTAAGGGAGAAGTGTGCAATTCCATAAGAATCTTTTGTTTTAACTGGGAATTCTTACAGAGGTATAAGTGATCTTTGTACCATAACAAATCATTTTTCCAACTAAATGTATCAGACGTACTGGAATCTTGTTTTAACTTTCAAATAAGTGCGCATACTTCTTCGTCATTCTTCCATTCCTCCCTTGCTTCGTTTATCCAATCTGGTTGAATAATAGAAATGGCACACAACAATGCTTACACATCCTCATCCTTTCTTGAGAGTGCATCTGCCACCAAATTTTGCTTCCCTTTTTTGTAGACGATTTCAAAGTCATAACCCACCATCTTTGTCACCCAATTTTGTTTCTCTTCAGAGGATAATCTTTGTTCTAAAAAGTATTTATGGCTATCATGATCTGTTTTTACCTTGAAGTGTCTTCCCATTAGGTAGGGTCGCCATTTCTTAAGTGCATGGAGTATTGCCAACATTTCCTTCTCGTAAATAGCTTTGTGTAAAAACTTTCTCTTGATTGGATGAATTTCAAAAGCAATGGGTCTTTCATCTTGCATTAGAACAACACCAATTCCATTTCCTGAAGCATCACATTCCACAATAAAGGGTTTTGTGAAGTCCGGTGTAGCTAAGACCGGTGCTTGGCACATTGCCTCTTTAAGATGTTCAAAGGCCTTTGTTGCTTCCGGAGTCCATGAAATTGCATCTTTCTTCAATAATGTTGTTAGAGGTGCTGCTATTCTCCCATAATTCTTAACAAACTTGCGATAATACCCTGTCAACCCGAGAAATCCTCGCAGATGATTTATGGATGTGGGGATTTTCCATTCCTTAATGGCTTTAATTTTTGCTAGGGTCTACCTTAACTCCTTCATGAGATACAATATGACCCAAATATTCCACCTCCTGGACTCCAAAGAAACATTTGGATCTTTTTGCATATAATTGTTTGTCCTCCAATAGTTGTAGCACCCTGTCAACATGTTCAACATGATCCTTCCAAGACTTGTTGTAGATTAGTATATCATCAAAAAATACTAACACAAATTTTCTAAGGAATGGTTTGAAAATTGAATTCATCAACCCTTGAAATGTTGAAGGTGCATTGGTAAGGCCAAAAGGCATGACCAAAAATTCATAATGACCCTCATGAGTTCTAATGTTGTTTTCGGAATGTCTTCAGTCTTCATTCTGATTTGATGATATCCTAAACGAAGATCCAACTTGGTGAAGTAAATTGATCCATGCAATTCATTCCAGTAATTCATTCAATGACTAGAATGGGAAACTTATCTTTAATAGTGAGCTTGTTTGAGCCCCTTATTAATCTGACACATGT
>APFE031275392.1:0-50147 GCA_000404065.3 Pinus taeda | reverse complement strand
ACAATATGGGGACAATAGGGGCACAACAATATTAATAAGGGGTATAACTACAATAGTAATGGGGTAATCACTAGTATTATAGGGACCCAACAGTAGAGTTAGTAGGGTCACTAACACTCCCTTAGGCTTACAGAGAAGCTTTATAGAGCATGTTGTAAGTGTATAGCCAATGTTAGTGTGGAAACAAGGCTTGTGATTTTGGCTATTGCTTCAACCACCATGTATTTCTCCTCTGAGCTGATGAGGAGGTCATTTTTCTGTATAACAATGAGTGTGCTTCCACATGAAGGTGTTCCAGCTACTAGATTCATTACTCTTTCATAATATTTTGGAATTATGCCTCTCGCTACTCATCAAGTGGCCTCAAAATAAGCGTAAGAAGAAAGTATCAAAAAAGTAGTTAAATTTGCAAAGCATTCCATTCCTATACTCATAGACACCCATTGTTTTATAGGTAAATATTCTAAGGTCACATGGGAGGCTATTAAAGACACATTCATGCAAAGTAGTTGCCTGAAGATTTGGAAGACAAGGAAGCATACATCAACATCATATGGTCTAGGAAACATTGGGTTGCCTGCAAGTTCCCAATGATGCCTTATGTAGAGGTAATTGAGTGGATCCTATCACATATGGATGATTCATATTTGGGGCTTCAAAGTGAAAGTGGTGGTTGACTTGCCACTTACTTTGGAGAGTACCCACAAACTTACTATAACATGATGAAGCCTGTAGAATATGCCAACAACAATTTCTACACTAGATGGGATGATCTCGACACAAGTGATATCATCAAGTCTTGGTGTTGACAACTTGCCAAATTCTGACTGTTATCACCTGGATTGAACCTCAGGCTAAAGGAAGGTAATTCTAGGGTAACCACAAACCACACTTAGCCAAGTAGCTAGCCCTACTAGGCCAAGAGAGGGCTCTCTCCGTAAGGATCTCAACCAAGATGAATGGATCAAGAAAACGATATTAGGCTAGGTATAGTAGCACAAGGTTTGATCTGATTTTGAAGGGTTTTGTTGGATCAGGACGAGCCAAACAGTTAGGGGAAGGAAATTAGGTCAAAATTGCAGGGTGTTCAATGGGGCAAGGTAGGCACAAGGCTCAACACTCTAGGGTTTGATGGGTGAGGTGATTTCAAGATAGGTGAGGAGGTAGAAAGATCATGTAAGCAACATGGATTCTTCCTAAACTGAAGAAAAAATAGACCGTGAATATTTTCCCAAAACAAAGAATAAATATTATGGGTTCTGCCTATCAACTTGAAAATATCCACTTAAAAGAGATGAAATGATTGATGAAGTACAAAAAACATTTTAACATATGATCACAATAGAGAAAACTGAACTGAACATCATACCACATGGATCCCAAAGAAATAGCTGCAACTTTACATTAATCTCCTGCTGAAAACTGATACAAAATGATGTCTACTTCAAGCCTAAGAATCCAACTGTGTCAAACCATTACAATGACTGATGAAAAGCATCATATAGACCCAAAACAACTCATCCTAAGCTCAGAGGGTCGAATCCATGAGAGGAGGATCTGTTTCCAACAAAATCTGAACTACTAACAGGAAAATAGGGTGGTCAATATGACTCATCCCTAATTCAAACAAATTGATACATTACACTTCATAAATTTGTTTTACCTAATGAATCTACCCTAGTAAGCTCTAGAAGCATCATAATTACATTCAACTGATCAATTACAAGGATAAAATCATGATTTTCGAAGGTGAAAGTGAAAATTGGGACAAAATAGTGAAAATATGGACAAACTGTCAAACACGCAACACTAGTGCTAGGCACGCAACCCCAATGCCAGGCGCGCCCTTCAACTTCAGCTACACTTTTGAAGGCATTCCCAATGTCAAAATTGGGACCACAATAGTTTGCTGGAAATCTCTACATGTCTACTTTCCAGAACATCTTCAATTTTTGCATTTGGAGTTTATTTGCATTGTCAAAAGTCAATTCGCCCAACACTACTCAGCGCACAGCGCCCAGGCCAAAAAGAGGGAAAAAAGGTCATTTTTTTAGGGATTTTGGTCCTTTTGTTCATCCAATTATGCCCCAAAATCTTAGAAAATGCACAGGGTGCATGTACTCATGATTGTGAATCCAAAAATGCTGACCATTTCCTATTTTGTTGCCCCTACGAAAAGTTCAGTGCTAGTGGCGCTGCACATAGATCCAAATTTTCTCAGTCAGAAATTGCAAAATCCTTCAAAAATGAAAAAATTATAAAAATTTACTCAAAATTTGTGGAGAACACCACCATCAAGTGTCTGGGTTAGCCAAGGAAGCTTCGGCAAGAAACCTAAGCATATCACCCTCCTTTTTGCCTTTGAGTGCTTGTTTTAGCCTTGTCTTCATTTTCTTGACTCTTATGTTACAAATCTTGTTCTAGGTCCTGTAATGGCGAGCCTTGTGCCTAATGATTTGATTGTCCCTGTTGGCCCTTTGTAGCAACTTCTCCAAATGAAAATTGACCTTGTCAAGCCATGTTTCTCTATCCTCCTCAATCTCCTTTTCAAGCCTTTGTTTTGTAGTCAAGGTGGCTGGGATTTCCTCCTCTTGCATTACTGATTTGCCTTTGTCACCTTCCCTCTTTTCTTTGAGAATTTCCAGCTCCATGAGGACTTGTTTGTCACTTAGCTGCTTGTTCTCTTGCTCAAGGTATGAAATGACATACTTAGTTCTTTCCAAGTTGTCCATCAGTGCTTGGATCTGTGCATCTTTTCCCCTTATGGTTATATTTTCATTTGTTGCCTCATCTTGAGCCTCCAAGTCAACTATCTCAATGCCATGATGAATTTGTGGCTATTTTGATCCATCATGTTCCATCAAATCAAATTCCATTTCCTCTTCATCATTGAGGCTTTCCTCCAGCATCTTTTCTTTCTCTTTATGCACTGGCTGCACCTTTTGTACCTGTTGTGTTAATGAATAAGGAAACGCCCCTTCCATAGTTTGTGGAGCAAGAATTTGCATATGAGATGATGAAGAAGGAAAGGCCCCTTCCACATCAGGTGTTGTAAACACTTGCCTATCTGCTGTAGACAACTTTCTAGCCCCTCTCTGATATATTTTGTAGGTTTCTGGCTTTTCAACAACTTTAGTCTCTTTAGCCTTCTTAGTTTTCTTTACTTTAGCACTGCTGGAAGGCCTTTCTACTTCTTGAGGCACCGGTGGAGGAATCTGAGGACCATTGAAGATGTCATTAGCAATAAATGTATCGCAGGAGATGTTGAAGAGGTTGAGATCATGTAGCAGAATCATCTTAATCAAGGAATAGTGATAAATACTATTCATCTGCTGGGCGTATGGCTTTTTCTGTACAATGTAGGCCATCTTCTCAATGTTCCTGAATAAGAAATATGGGATGTTCATCATTTTCACTCTTGTGAAGTGCATAAGGAGCCTAATATGATAGATGTACAATATGGAAAATCTTCCCTCACATGTAAGATACTTCATAATGATTATCATCATAGGGGCATACTTGTCATCAAGGAACCTGAAAGGAAAGGTCCTCTTCTTTTCATTCCTATACTTGGGTTTGATGTATGGCTCATAGTAGTGCTCATCCAAATCTTGTGCTTTATACCATTTTTCCCCCACATTCGGAATCCTTGTAGCATCAACAATGATGGAGGATGAAACTGTAAATGTCACCCCGACGAGAGTTACCTTGTTATCACAGAGATTGGCTCAAAAATCCTAGTCAGCTCAGGATGATGTTGAACTCTTTGTACCTGCTCACAAAACTCATAACACCCTAGATGCCTGAAACAAGAGACAGTCATATGAGAAGCCTGCAACTCTCTGATGTTTGATTGTTCCTCTCTGATAATTTTGCCTCTCTTATGTGGTTTTCTCTAATGCTGAGGTTCATCACCCTTGCTTTCACTGCCACTGTTTTCCTTCTCCTCATAATCTCTATCCTCTTTATCCATGTCTTTTGAATTTGAATCTTTGAAACCCTAGAGAAGGTAATCAAGAAGTGAGTTATGGTGAATAGGGATGGGGGAAGGGGAGAGGAGTTTGTGCGATGTAGGATGAGAAATGTATGATGTGAGAGTGAGAAGGAGGGTATTTTTTGGTAGGGAATGTTTAGTAATTAGGAGTTTAAGGATTTTTTTTTTCGGGGATTAGGGTATAGGGATAGGTGTAGGGATTTTGTTTGGGGGATTAGGGCATAGAGGATAGGTGTAGGGATTTTGTTTGGGGGATTAGGGTATAGGGGATAGGTGGAGGGATTTGACAATAGAATGTGGGAATGAGGGATATGGTAAGCAAGGAGGGTTTTTAGACAACGTAGGGTTTGAAAATTTAAATAACAAACAAACTTCAAAATTGTGAAATGAGTGCTGGGAGGATGGTTGATCCAAAATGGATCTTGGATAAATATCTAAGTCTAAAAGACTTCATATAAGAGGTAAAAGGTGCTAATATGGCACAAATGCAGGTAAATCTATGTTTGAATAAGCATAAGGGAAAAGGCAGAGGATCATGGAGATAAATGATTTTACAACCAAACCTTATTAAGGCAGCGGACCAATCAACGGTGAGGAACATGGGATTGTTATATATATGTATATCGCATTTCAATAACATAAAGGGTGGAAATCAAGCTTGAAGCACAAGCGACATGCGATTGCGATCTCTGCTTTATAACATTGGAGAAAATCCAGCTGAGCGGATTGGACCTTAAGCCTCTAGTGATTGCGACTTGCTATAGCGATACATCGATGCGATCGACGATCGATGGTCGGATCACACAATACAAAGGGGCCATTACAAATGCGATATGGATGCAATATGTGATGTGTGATATGAGCGATCAGAGTAATTGGCGATCGGGTGATGGTGCGATCGGAGGAGAAGAAACATAGACCCACGCCTATAGCGATATGCCGATGCGATGGGCCAATAGTGATAGCGTCGATAGAGCAATTCATGATCGATAATCAGTGATCCCCGATACAAAGGGCCAATGCACATTGTGATATGCGACTTGCAGTATTGCGACCAAAGGCAGACCAAATGGGATTATGGATGTTTTTGGATAAAATTTGAAGTCTGATGAAAAGTGTTTTGTCGGGTTTTTGTGTGTATGCCTTTGTATTTCTGTTACGAACGAAACATGCATTATTTCACAGATTTTGTTTTGGAAAAAGTCCTCCTGTTCATTTTCATTGTGAAATGGTCCCTATTCCTACAACGTTTGGTTCCACGTTGTAATGGGGCATTTTTGTAAAAATGATGCATTATGTAATACGCAGAGCCACAGAGCCAGCGAGCTAGATGGCTAGTTGCAGAGCCACAGAGCCAGAGAGCCAGAGGGCTAGTTGAAGAGATAGAGGGATGATTACACATAGAGAAATGGATAGGAAGTCGAAGAGCCAGAAGGATTCTTCAAAGGCCAGAGAGCCAAGTGATGAAGCTAGTTTTGTCCCTTCACAGAGCTAAAGGTTGCCGAGAGTCGCTTGGAGGTCAAGCGAAACATGAAAGGGACAGAGAGCCCGAGAAATCGATTACCAAGAGCTAGAAAGCTTGAGAGCTTCAGAGCCAGAGGGCCAAGTAAAGGTAGAGCCACAGGAGGTTGGAAGTAGAGCTAGATGGACAAAGCCAGATAGCTAAGAGGGTGAGAGCCAAATGACCCAGAGAGTTGAGAGACAGAGTCAATTATCTAGAGAGCCAGAGCTGCAGAGCCAGAGAGATAAAAGAAACTGCTAAGAGCCATGGGTTGTAATGAAGTTGAGAATAGCAAAGGGTTAAAATGATCAAGATGTTACTAGTGCCTGAAGTGTGCTGAAGACAGAAGAAGAAGTTCCAGAGACATTGAAAGAATTCTGAGGGAGTTGGTGCAATCTAGAGCTCAAGATAGCTTAGAGTGCTTATTGAAGGAATCTAGTCTAAAGAAAGCCTAGATTTGCCTGAAGAGTATGGACAACCATCGGGATAAGTTGGTATTCTAAACCCATAGGTTCAGTTGTAAACCAATGGAGTTGAGTGTGGAGCTTGTAAAAGAATTTAAGCCATAATCCCAGAGAGCCTAGTCGAGTTGACTAAAGCTCAAGGAGACATAGCCCAAGATATTAGGGTGAACTCCATATTAAGCTTGTTGTCTTATGGTTTGTTTACTTGCCGCATATTTTTGCTATGTGTATGATGTTTATTTGCTACACTGTTACACTGTTATATGCTACATATCAGTTGATACGAAAATAAACTTAAAGCAATAAACAGTTAAAGACAAACACAAGCATAAACCTATTTCAAGTTATTTAATTCCACATTTATCAAGCATAAGCATAGATCTGGGGAATATATAAGCTTTGGAGTGGGAGAGGTTCTTGTAAGCTGAAAAGAAGCCTTTTAGGTCCCCATTTCAGATCAGGTGGTATCAGAGTGGTTATATTAGAGCATCAGGTTGATTAACCCCACCTTAAACGAAGGTTATTTCAGAACTAGTTATACCAGAGCACATGGTATCATGATGCAGGTGGTATCAGGGGTGGATGCTTGATTGACAAAGCAATATATTTTCTTGTTTAACTTGAAAGGTGTTTAAACAGTTAAGGACTGATTGTTTGATTGTTTGTAAACTGACTGTTGTTTGACTTTGCAAAGGTTTAGGAAAAGCTATTGTTAGCTAAGTCCAGGAGAAGACAAGAAGGAAGAAGGGCTGAAGGCATTCTTCTTATCCCAAAGGACCTCAAAGAAATCCTTGAAGCAAAAGAGGTTTGTTGTAAAAGGTTGCTTGAATAAGCTCTTTTTTGATCTTGTGTGTTCTTGTGTTCGTTTCGATAATGATTACTTCTACAAGTGAGTCCTCAAAATATTTTTTCTTCATAAGAGTCTTTGATGAAGACATGAATCAAGACTTGTTCATCATGATGGATATGATGAGAGAAATGTATGAGGATGGAGGTAAGAGCATCATACTTAGAGAGCAGTTGAATTCCATGAAGGAAGAGAAGCAATTGCTTTCTAACAAATTGCAGGAAGTGGAAGGACAACTTCATAATACAAATATGAACCTGGAAAGGATGCATGAGTTAGAGACACAACTCCTTGTTACCAAATAAGCCTTATTCAAGTATCAGCTTGAAGAAGAGGTAAATAATTCTAGTTTGTCTTCAAATTCCTCTAAGAATATTTATGTTGCTTCTTTTGAAAAACATACCAGAGACATAGGCTCCAAGTTAATGTCCAAGATGGGATATGAAGGAAAAGGCTTGGGAAAACTTGCACAAGGTATTGTTGAGCCAATAATGGTTGAGGAAAGGCCTAAGTATTTGGGTCTTGGCTATGGACAGTCTTATGGAGAAAGTTCCAAAGCTGCCATGAAGACAATTGAAACAATTCCAAGGAGTTTGATTTCAGGTCTTCTACCTCAAGAGTCTGAAGATTGTATTCTTGGGGAATGCAATAGTGTGAAGCATAATTTGTAGAAAGAAGGTGTATATCAGCATACACTTGAACCAGAGAGTTGTGGAAACTCTGAAACCAATGAAGATATTGATGGTGTTCCAAAGGGAGCTACTTCTTCATTCAATTCACCTCCTCTTGAAGGAAATAAAGGTGAAAGAGAAAGGTATAAATCTAGTTCTAATCATATTCCTATTGATTATGTAAAGCATGAAAAATTTCCATATAAGCATGGGAAAATAATTACATGTTCCTTTTGTGGTTTGGTTAACCATAATGTTTCTAGATGTTGGAAGGGAATGGCCACATGCAGGAAAATTTAGAAGGAAAAGAAGCAAGAAGCCAAAGGTTCATTGGACAAGGCAAATCATGTTGTCAAAAGGGTGCACATGTGTTGCACTTACTTCCGTAAGCAAGGACACATTGCTGAAAAGTGTTGAACTTTGAATCCAACAATGCTTCCACGAAACTTGAAGAAGGTGGAAAGAGAAAATGGCAGCAATGGAAAGAAAGATTCCATGAATGATGTGTTTCAAGATGATTCACATGTTGATGCTGATGTGTAGACAAAGATAACACCTTTGAAATGGATTGGTAATAAATGGTTAGAGTTCTTATCCAATTAAGGTTGCATGTCTTTTGATAATTTATCTATTTGCATTTCTTTGTTAATGAGATGCAAGTTGCAGGATTTTACCAAGAAGGTGAATGGAAAAGTTGAGTAGGAGAATTACTTTATTGTTGTAGAATTATATTCATTTCATCTTTGAAAGTACAGTGTGCTTAATTGAAAGTCAAAGGATGAAATGCATGCATAAGCATGATATGCATGAACACAGGGATGTTGATGATTTCCTTGTATTTGAACATGTATGTGTAATTAACTTGAAGGATTGATTTCATTGGCAAGCATGTAATGTTAATGTTGAATTGGAAAAAGTTTATTTGGTCTCCAAGATGGAGATAATGATGAAGTGTTTCATCTTTGGAAAAGCATGTAAAAAAATATGTAAAGACATGCTTGACTTGAAGGGTAAATTGTTTTAAATGCATGTTTTATTGGCTTGTTATCTAGTCAATCATTTGTATGCAGATGTAAGACATGGGGGTTCACAAGATGTGAAATCTGTTTCTCTTGTTGAAGCAGGATTTTAAGCCATCCAGTTGTTGTTTGTAATTAGAGCATTTGGTTTTGGTTTTGTTAAGGTTAGACAAGCTTGTGCTAGATTTTGAATGCTATCTAGATTAAAGCTTAGATTAGGAGAAGGAGAGCTTGTTGAGACTAATCCAGAGATTGGAAGAGTATATTCTCAGAGGAGAATGGTAGAAGAATCCCCACTGGGATCAGAATTCAGTTCATGGAAAACTTTATGGCCATGCGAGCCATGGTGGAAGAGATGTATTTGGAGTTTAAGAAGGGTCGAGGTGAAAGCACTTCAACACCCAAACCAAACAAAGGAGTAGAGGAACCTTTTCTAGTCACCCCTCTAGAAGGCAAACGAAAAGGAGAAATGTCTTCTCCACCATCTCCACCATCATCACCTTCATCATCCTCATCATCTTCTTCGCATAAAACTAGCCCTGATAAGAAAAATAAGAAAACTTCTTTGATTAAATTAGACGTGAAGTTTGATTTGCCAATTTATGATGGAGAACTAAATGCAGAGAAGCTAGATAATTGAATACGACATATTGATGTATATTATAGGGTACAAAACATTGATTCATAAAGGAGGAAGATTCAGTTGGCTAGCCTTCGACGTGGAGGAATTGCACTAGTATGGTGGGAAGGCAAGAGACAAGTTGATCTTCAAAAAAATGGTAAAATCATTTCTACTTGGAATGAATTCAATTATGCTATCAAAAAGAAATTCTATCCTTTAGCTTACATGTAGCAAGCAACGATGAGTTGGAAAACTCTTTGCCAGTTGAAGGGTCAGAGTGTACAAAGTTATACTTAGGAATTCAAGAAAAGAGCTTTAACTCTAGGTATATCCTTGGACTCACTTGAGACTTTATTGAAGTATATAGGTGGTTTGTATGGTTATTTAAAGCATACTATTCTCATGTTTAATCCCACTAGCTTAGATGATATCTTAGTTCAAGCCACACATCTAGAAGGTAGAGGTAAGAATGTAAACCCAGAGGTTGGGGGATCATATAAATATTTTGTAAGCAAGAGCAAGGAAAAGAAGAAACTGAAATGGAAGGAGAGGAAAGCAAACACTATACAGAAGGATAAACCTTCATGCACTCATTGCAAGAAAGAAGGACATGATGAGGCACACTGCTGGCTTTTGCATCTGGAATGGAGACCTAAAAAGTTTGGTGGAAGGAAGAAAAAGAATGTTGCTGCTATTCAGAAGGACTTCGGATCAGATTTAGGCAATGAAACAACAATTATAGCCATAGGTATTAAAGGTAAAGATTCTGAAGCATCCACAAGTAATTCTGCACAATCTGTTGATAATGAAAGTAATGAGAGGGAAAGAAATGAGCTTTTTTGTATTAGAGTAATTTCCAAGCATAATAAGATTGATACTTTGTGTGATAGTGGATCACAAGTAAATTTGATTTCTGAAACAATTGTAAAGAAGTTGGGATTACAAACAAAACCTCATGAGAAGCCATATCGATTAGGTTCGGTCTGTGATAAAACAAAGCTACAAGTAACGAGACAATGTAAACATAGGTTTGCTATTGGATCAATATTTGTAGATGAGGTTGAGTTAGATATAGTTCCATTGGATATATGTGGTATTGTTTTGGGAAGTCCATACTTGTATGATAGGAAAGCTATTTTCCATAGAGCTGAGAATAAGTATCAACTCACTAAAAATGGAATAGAATACATTGTAAGAGCTCACAAACTCAAAGATAACTATTCTCTCATAAACTCAGGACAGATGAAAAGAATTGTGAATTCAGGTAAGGAATTTTTACTAATGGTTGTGAAGGCAAAGGATCCTGAAAAATCCAATGCATTTGAAGGCTGTGATTCTAAATAGAAAGCTGATTTAGTTAAAGTTGTTTCAGAATTGATATCATATTTCAAGAACCTAAAGGTCTGCCTCCCAAAAGGGAAATAGTACATGATATTTGTCTGCAGCAAGATGCTCCATTACCTAACATTGGAATGTACAAGTTGTCAGCTTTAGAGAATGCAGAGATAAAGAAGCAAGTACAAGATTTGCTCGATAAAGGGTTTATACGACCAAGCACATCACCATGTGGATCTCCAATCGTGCTAGTGAGAAAGAAATATGGTTTGTGGAGAATGTGCATTGATTATAGAGCACTAAACAAAATAACGATCAAGAATCGTTATCCTCTTCCTCATATTGATAATTTATTAGATCAATTAAAAGAAGCAATTTACTTTTCTAAGTTAGACATGTGATGTGGTTATCATCAGGTCAGAGTTGCAGAACAGGATGCATGGAAGACTGCTTTCAAGACAAAGCAAGGATTTTATGAATGGTTGGTTATGCATTTTGGCTTAGCTAATGCTCCTGCTACATTTATGAGAGTTATGAATGATGTACTCAAACCATTTATTGATGACTTTGTAATTGTTTATTTAGATGACATTCTTGTTTTTAGTAAGACATGGAAAGACCATGTAAAGCATGCAAAGCAGACTTTAGATGTTTTAAAAAGAGAAAATCTCTATGTAAAACTGTCAAAATGTGAATTTGGCAGAACACCTTTAAATTATTTAGGTCATATTGTAAGGGTTGGTGAATTGAAGATAGATCCCTCTAAGGTTGAAGTCATTGTGAACTGGCCTAAGCCCAAATATGCTACAGAGGTTAGGAGTTTCCTATGGGCAACACAATACTAGAGAAAGTTTATTGCTAACTTTTCTTTGATTGCAGCTCCATTACATGCTTTAACAGGATTGAAACAGGTGTTTAAGTGGGGAGGCAAACAACAGAAAGCCTTCGACACCTTGAAAGAGAAAATCAGTACAACACCAGTACTAGCACTGCCAAATCTTCAACATCCATTTGAGATTGAGATAGATGCTAGTGACTATGCCATGGGAGCAGTGTTGATGCAACACGGAAAACCCATATGCTATCATTCTGAGACATTTACTTCTGCAGTAGTTAATTATCCCACATATGATAAAGAATTGTATGCATTAGTACAAAGTGTGAAAAAGTGGAAACATTACCTAATGGGTAAAGAAACAACCATACATACAAATCATCAAGCACTTCAATATTTGCACTCACAAACTAAATTGCAGCAATCAAGACATTATAGGTTGATGGGTTTCCTACAACAATTTCATCTTGTCATCAGATATAAGAAGGGCATACACAATAAGGTTGCAGACATGTTATCAAGACCAATCATAAATGCATCTACTATACTTAAGCATAACTCAGTAAAGCATGAAAGCTACATTGAACGATATGCTCAATATATAGATTTTAAAGACGTATATGCAACTTTAAGTCATGGCAAGCAAGTAGAAGAATTGGACTATTATGTAAAGGACCAACTCTTATATCATTTGGGAAAGTTATGCATTCCAAAAACTGAAAGAGTTAACATAATTCTAGAAGCACATACTTCTCTTATATCAGGTCATTTTGGTGTAAGTAAAACAATTGCACAATCGAAAAGGTTCTGTTATTGCCCAAGAATGCATGAGACGGTTTCTAGATATATTAAAGGATGTACAATGTGTGCTACAAGAAAACCAAGTGATAGAAAATTAGGCTTGTACACTCCACTTCCAATTCCTTCTCATCCTTGGGAAAGTGTTTCCATGGACTTTGTTAGGGGATTGCCAAAATCTAGAAAATGTCATGATTATTAGTATGTTGTTATGGATAGGTTCAATAAAATGTGTATTTTGATACCTTGTAACAAGCAAGTTATAGTTGAACAAATAGAAAAGTTGTTCTTTCAAAACGTATGGGTTCATTTTGGGTTACCCACTTCTATTGTATCTAATTGAGATTCTCTATTTGTTGGGAAGTTTTGGTCAAATCTATGGGATTTGATGGACACCAGGTTGAAGAAGAGCACAATATTTCATCCACAAATAGACGGTCGGACAGAAGTGGTCAATAGGATAGTGATCCAGTTGCTCAGAGGCTATTGCAACAAGCATCCCAAGCTTTGGGATGAGCATTTGTGCTATGTTCAACATGCTTACAACCGTGCCAAGCACTCTTCTACTCAGAGATGTCCTTTTGAGACTTGTTTTGGTATTATACCAAAGTCTCCCTCGGATTGTGTCTTTGGTAGAGACATAGCAGTTGATGGACACAGTGATGTGGTCAAAGCAACCAAGTTCATTTAACAAATCCAAGAAGTTCACCAGGCAGTATAGGAACAGCTGGAAAGAAGTCAAGCCAAGTACAAGGCAAGACATGACAAGCATTGAGTTGAGCATAGTTTTCAAGTTGGTGATCAAGTCTAGCTTTACATCAGCAAAGACAGAATGCAAGGTGAAGGTAAGAAGCTAAAATCAATAAGGTATGGACCTTTCAAGATACTTGATAAAATTGGTTAAAATGATTTTCGCCTTGATTTTCCATCTTATATGCAGATCTATTTAGTCATTAATGCAGAAAACTTGAGATTGTATGAACCTTCATTGATTGAAGATCTTGAAGAGAAAAGTCAATTGTCTTCTATTGGGGGCTTCTATTGGGGGTTTGTTGCTTGAGTATCTCAATGAGTTACAAGAGGACACAGTTCTGGACAAAATGGTAAGAACTACGTGGCGAGGGGATGTTGAATACCTTAGAGTAGGGCTTAAGGTTCAAATCCAAGCAAAGAAAGATGGATAGAAGTTAAACAAGTGAGGGAGCTATATCCTCACTTGATCGAGGCCTAAAAACAACCTTTTGGTGGTCCAAAAGATTTTCAGTGGGAAGGCATGATCCAAAATGGATGCTAAAACCTCTAAGTCTAAGTCCTTAAAACTATCAAAAAACATTATTGCAAGTAAAAAACCATGAAGAATGGTGGAAAATAGAGTTCAGCGGAGAATGCCCCAGAGCTGTTGGATCAGACAGATCAATGGTCCATATTAAATTGGGATATCGCATCTGAGCAGGCCAGCGAAATGTATCGGAGACAGCCCATTGGGAATTGCGATCAACGATCTAGTGAATTAACAAGAGCCATCGGATCAGGCACACAGATCCAACGGTGGAGATCACATAATCACATCACAAATATTACCAAAGGCAACACTTAATCGCAGGCTTAAAGTCTATGCGATATGCGATTTTCTTTTTATCGTATTGCTATAACACAAAGGAGGACTTATCCAGTGCTTGAGGACTTGCGATATGCGATCGTGATATATCACATCACAATATTGCATCGCAACGATACAAGGGGTGATACGAATGGACCCGCAACCCCGCGATATGTGATACACCGATATCGGTGATTGGCGATCGATGATTGGGTAATACGAAGGGATATTGACATGCGATATGCAATTGTGATCAAGCCTGACCTAATAGGTTTACAAATGTGGCTTTGTATCTTTTGAGTTTTGGCTTTGGTCTGTTGGTCAGAGTTTCCATTGTTTTTAGTGTATTTCCATTTTAAATAGAGAAGTGCAATTTCAGGGGATTTTCAGTTGTGCCCAAGATATTTCCTTTTGAGAACGGGTGCCTATGTGCCTTAAGCATTTTGCAATGAGTGTTTAACACTTGACAGGGAGATGAAGGGAAAGAGGTTGAGAGCTCAAAAAGGAAGGTGAATAGACAGGGCCGAGAAGCTTAAAAATCACTCTGTGGAAGACATAAGGAGGCATAAGAGGGAAGCAGTTGCTTAGAGACAAAGAGTTAGAGAAAACATAGCTACAAATAGTTGATCAAAGGCACTAAGAGGGAGAGTCTGTGTACTCTTTAAACTCAGGGTTTTCGAGTGAAATCCTTGTGTAATATCGCTTTTGTTGTGTTATGGCTATGAAAGAAAGTTCCAAAGCTGCCATAAAGGCAATTGAAATAGTTCCATGAAGGAGTTTCATTTCAGGTCTTCTACCTCAAGAGTGTGAAGATTTTATTCTTGGGGAATGCAATATTGTGAAGCATACTTTGCAGAAAGAAGGTGTATATCAGCATATACTTGAAACAAAGAGTTGTGGAAACTTTAAAACCATTGAAGAGGTTGATGGTGTTCCAAAGGGAGCTACTTCTTCATTCAATTCACCTCCTCATGAAGGCAATAAAGGTGAAATAGAAAGGTATAAATTTGGTTCTAACGATATTCCTTTTGATTATGTAAAGTATGATAAATTTCCATATAAGCATGGGAAAAGAATTGCATGTTTCTTTTGTGGTTTGATTAACCATAATGTTTCTAGATGTTGGAAGAGAATGGCCACATACGGGAAACTTTTGAAGGAAAGGAAGCAAGAAGCCAAAGGTCCATTGGAAAAGGCAAAACATGCTGTCAAGAGGATGCACATGTGTTGCACTTACTGCCATAAGAAAGGACATATTGCTGCAAAATGTTGGACTCTAAATCCAACAATGCTTCCACAAAAGTTGAAGATGAAGGTGGAAAGAGAAAATGGCAGGAATGGGAAGAAAGGTTCCATGATTGATGTGTTTCATGATGATTCACATGTTGATGCTGATGTGCAGACAAAGGAAGGACCCTTGAAATGGATTGGTAAGAAATGGTTAGAGTTCTTATCCAATTAAGGTTGCATGTCTTTTGATAATGCATCTATTTGCATTTCTTTGTTAATGAGATGCAAGCTGCAGAATTTTACCAAGAAGGTGAATGGAAAAGTTGAGTAGGAGACTCACTTTATTGCTGCAACATTATATTCATTTTAGCTTCAAAAGTACAGTGTGCTTAAGTGAGAATTGAAGGATGAAACACATGCATATGCTTGATATGCATGAACACAGGGATGTTGATGATTTCCTTGTATTTGAACATGTATGTGTGATTAACTTGAAGGGTTGATTACTTTGTTGTAAACATGCATGTAATGCAATATTGACTCGAGAAAAGTTGATTTGGTTTCCAAGATGGAGATAATGATGAAGTGTTTCATCTTTGGAAAAGCATGTAGAAAAATATGTAAAGACATGCTTGACTTGAAGGGTCAATTGTTTTAAAGGCATGTTTTGTTGGCTTGTTATCTAGTCAGTCATTTGTATGCAGATGTAAAGACATGGAGGTGTTCACAAGATGTGAAATCTGTTTCTTTTGTTGAAGCAGGAGTTTAGGCCATCCAATTGTTGTCTGTAATCATGTTGTCATTAACAATTGTTGTTGAAAGTATGTAAAACAGGTACAAATAAAATTTTTGTGAAACAGATGTAACTTGACATTGGTTTGAGCCACCTTGGATCAATGATCAAGGGAGAGAAGTTAAAACTACCATTTGTAACCTTCTCAGTAGGAGTTCTGCATGAAATCAAGGTGGGTAATGTTAACAGGAGGAAAACAGTTCTTCCCAGGAGGACAAGCATATCCAAGAAGGAAAGTGCTTAAAGGCTTTGGTTCAGAGGCAATATGCAAGGCAAGTGTATGGAGGCTAAAAGAAGAGGGTGATGTTACTCTCATTTATTGTTCAGATCAGTATATCAGTCTTTTGAAGACCAAAAGTTCTTTTTAGTGGGAAGGTGTGATCCAAAATGGATCTAGAATAGACTTCTAAGTCTAAAAATGTTCCCCACAGAGGAAAATGAAAGTCAAGGGATGCTCTTGGAATTAGTCCCATTGCATAGATCTCCTCAACCTGAATCCAATGCAATTTGAATGGACTAAAATAGACTTTGGATGAAGAAGTTATCACAAAAAGAAGTTGGCCCATTATCCTTAGAAAAAGGAGGCAAATCCTTATTAAAAAGGGCTTAAGGCTTTATATGCAAATATCACATCACTCAAATCAATGGGGAAAGGACCAAGACCTATGGCATTGAGACTTGCCAATATGCGATGGCACTGATCAAGCGATAGCACTAATCGAGAAAGGATAAGGACCATGGGCCATGGAACCAACGATAAGCCGACCGCCGATATGTCGATAACCAATGCGCTAATGGGCCGATGCGCCAATGGCCAATATTCGGAGTGTCAATGGGCCAATGTGCCGATAGCCGATGAGGTGCTGATCAGAGTGATAGGAGATCGAGAGATCGACGAATCCCCAATTTAAGGGCCAATGCACATGTGATTGCGTTTTGCAATAAGGGCGCAGACCCAATAGGCTTATAAGTGTGATTTCATAAGTTTTGAAATTTGGATTTACGAGATTTCCTGTGTATTCCCGTGTGGTTGGGTTTTTGGCCATATGCCTATGTGATCATGACTTGCAGTGACAAGAGAGACCCGAGAGGGATATAGATGCGATTGAAGGGAATTTAAAGTCTGGGCTTAAAGCCCATGCTGTAATTTCCATGCATTTCTGTGTATTTCCATTAGTAACCAAGAATGCGTTATTTCGCGGATTTTGGGCTAGAAAGAGACCGCCGATTCCTTTGTAAATGTCCCCGTTATAAAATCATTTTGCCACACTATAAGTAGGTGTTTTGTAACAAGAATTCATTATACATAGAGAGCCATAGAGCCACAGAGCCAGATGGCTAGTCGCAGAGCCAGAGAGTCAGAGGGCCAGTCAAAGAGACATAGGGATGATTACACACAGAGAAATGGAAAGGCAGCCACAGAGCCGGAAGGATGCCTCAAAAAAGCCAGAGAGCACAATTGAAAGTAAGGGAGCTTTTGGAGTCACTTGGAGGTCAATTGAAACCAGAGAAATCAATTGGCGGAGAGTCGCTTGGAGGTCGAGTGAACTCAGAAGCTTGTAAAAGCCAGAGCTGAGAGCCCAGAGCCAAGAGCCAGAGTTGAGAGCCCAGAGCCAAGAGCCAGAGCCAAGAGTCAGAGAGCCAAGAGGCAGAGCTGAGAGCCAGATCCAGGAGCTAGAGCCGAGAGTAGAGGTAGAGTCACCAGAGGTTGGAGGCAGAGTCACAGGGCCAGAGAGATCAAAGTAGACTTCTAAGAGCCATGATGTTGTAATGAAGTTACAGAACAACAAAGAGATCAAATTGATCAAGCTGTTGCTGGTGTCTGAAGTGTGCTGAAGACAGAAGAAGGATTCCAGAGACAATACAAAATTCTGAGGGAGTCAAAGAGGCCAGAAGCTTAAGAAGCTCAAAGCACTGACTAAAGGAGTCGAGTCCATAGAAGCCTAGATTTGTCTACAGAGTATGGACAACCAACGAGATAAGATGGTATTCTAAATCCATAGGTTCTTGTAAGCTGACAAGAAGTCTTTAACGCCCCAGGTGGTATCAAAGCGGTTATATTTGAGCATTAGGTTGATTAACCTCACCTTCTTAAAGACTTAATATAGAGGAAAGAAAACACTGTACAGAAGGATAAACCTTCATGCACTCATTGTAAGAAAGAAGGACACGATGAGACACAAGCAATATGTGATTGCGAATTATCGCATCGAAATATAACAAAGGGGTGATGCTAAGAGGACCGTGGGACATGTGAGGAGTGATATGCCGAGGGCGACGATCGACGATTGGCGATTAACGAATACAATTGGATAATGGGGTCAGTGAATCAAATACAAAAGGGGCCTTGCAACATGCGATAAAGGCCAGACCCGATAAGGAATATGGATGCGATTTAAATGTATTTAAAGCCCGATTTTTGTAGATTTCTTTGTATTTCCCCATGTATTGATGTTTAGCCACATACAATGTGATATTGCGATATAATGGCAGACCTGATAGGTTTATAGATATAGCGTTGTATCTTTTGAGTTTCGGCTTTGGTCTGTTGGTCGGATTTTCCATTGTTTTTAGTGTATTTCTGTTTTAAACAGAGAAGTATAATTTCAGGGGATTTTCATCCGTGCCCAAGATCTTTCTGTTTGTACAGAACTGCCTATGTGCCTTAAGCGTTTTGCAATAAGTGTTTAACGCTCAGTAGGGAGATGAAGGGACAAAGGCTGGGAGGTAGAGAGCCTGAAAAGGAAGGTGAACAGACAGGGCTAAGAGGCTTAAAAATCCATTCAATGGTAGCACACGAGGTCAGTTGAAGAAAATCACAGAAAGACAGTCAGTCAGTCAGATTAAGGTAGATTGAATAGAGGAACATGATAGAGGGAGAGTTTGTGAACTCTTTTAGACTCGAGGTTTTCGAGCAGATCCCTCTTTGATGTGACTATTGGTTGAGACTATGTTTTGAGCTCACCCTTGTAATAATCTGTTCATAAAGACTTAATATAGAGGTTGACACTAAAAGATGGACTAGGAGACGTAGCCAGGAAGTCTGGTTAACTCCTTGATTATTTGCTGTGTTGATGTGTGTGTCTGTTATGTTTTCTAACTACTCACCGTCTATATTATTCGCAATATTTTTTATCTATTGCACTAAGTAATATAGGAATTCCTACACGAGTCTATAATACCTCAATATTGATTTGAGATCTCATTTTCAGATCAAGACATTGACTTCCCAAAACAATACAAGTGTGGACTTCCCAAAGCAATACCACATATATCCAATGGAACTATATCTAACTCAACCTCATCTACAAATGTTGATCCAATAGTAAACCTAAGTTTACATTGTCTCGTTACTTGTAGCTTTGTTTTATCACACACCCAACCTAATGGATATGTATTCTCATGAGGTTTTGTTTGTAATCCCAATTTCTTTACAATTGTTTCAGAAATCAAATTACTTTTGATCCACCATCAAATAAAGTATCAACCTTATTATGATTGGAAATTACTCTAGTACGAAAAAGCTCATTTCTTTCCCTCTCATTACTTTCATTATCAACAGATTGTGCAGAATTACTTGTGGATGCTTCAGAATCTTTACCTTTAATACCTATGGCTATAACTATTGTTTCATCGCTTGAATCTGATCCTAAATCCTGCTGAATAGCTGCAACATTCGTTTTCTTCCTTCCATCGAACTTCTTAGGTCTTCGTTTTGGATGCAAAAGCCAGTAGTGTGCCTCATCATGTCCTTCTTTCTTGCAATGAGTGCATGATCATTTATCCTTCTGTACAATGTTTTCTTTCCTCTCCTTCCATTTCAGTTTCTTCATTTCCTTACTCTTGCTTACATAATATTTAGATGATCCCCCAACCTCTGGGTTTACATTCTTACCTCTAGCTTCTAGATGTGTGGCTTGAACTGATACATCATCTAAGCTAGTGGGATTAAACATGAGCATAGTATGCTTTAAATAACCATGCATACTACCTCTATACTTCAATAAAGTCTCAGGTGAGTCCAAGGATATACCTAGAGTTAAAGCTCTTTTCCTGAATTCTTGAGTATAAATTTGTACACTTTGACCCTTCAACTGACGAAGAGTTTGAAATTCATCATTGCCTGCTGCATTTAAGCTAAAGGATAGAATTTAATTTTGATATCAGAAACAAATTCATTCTAGGTAGAAACGATTTTACCATGTTTTTGCAGATCAGCTTGTGTCTTGCCTTCCTGCCATACTAGTGTAGTTCCTCCAAGTTGAAGGCTAGCCAGCTGAATCTTCCTCCTTTCTGAATCGATGTTCTAAACCCTGAAATATACATCAATCTGTCTTATCCAATTATCTATCTTCTCTGCATTTAGTTCTCCATCATAAATTGGAAAATCAAACTTCACATCTAATTTAATCAAAGAAGTTTTCTTCTTTTTCTTATCAGGGATAGTTTTATGCAAAGAAGATGATGAGGATGATGAAGGTGATGATGGAGGAGATGGTGGAGACGGCATTTCTCCTTTCCCTTTTCTTTCTGGAGGGGAAACTAGAAACGTTTCCTCTAATCCTTTATTTGGTTTGGGTGTTGAAGTGCTTTCACCTCGACCCTTCTTAAACTCCAGATATATCTCTTCCACCATGGCTCGCATGGCCATAAAACTATCCATAAACTGAAATTATGATCCCAGTGGAGCTTCTTCTTCCATTCTCCTTTGAGAATAGACTCTTCCAATCTCTGGATTAGCCTCAACAAGTTCTCCTTCTCCTAGTCCGAGATTTAATCTAGTTAGCATTCAAAATCCATCACAAGCTTGTCTAACTTTAACAAAACCAAAACCAAATGCTCTGATACCAATTGATTTGAAAATTAGATCTTAAATCAATATTAAGGTATTACAGACTCATGTGCAGGAATTCCTATATTACTTATTGCAACGGATCGAAAAGATTGCAAATAATATAGACAATGAGTAGCTAGAAAACATAACAGACACACACATCAACAGAAAAAATAATCAAAGAGTTCACTAGACTTCCTGGCTACACCTCTTGGTCTAGCTTTTAGTGTCGACCTCTATATTAAGTCTTTAAGAATAGATTATTAAAAGGGTGAGCTCAAAAAAGAGTCTCAACGAACAGTGACATCAAAGAGGGATCTGCTCAAAAACCTCGAGTCTAAAAGAGTGCACAAACTCTCCCTTTGTCCTATTCCTCTATTCAATCTGTCTCAATCTGACTGACTCACTGTCTTTCTGTGACTATCTTCAACTAGCCTCCTATGCTGCCATTGAATGGCCTTTTAAGCCTCTCAGCCCTGTTCGTTCAACTTCCTTTTTTGGGCTCTCTGCCTCCCGGCCTTTGACCCTTCATCTCCCTGCCGATCATTAAACACACATTGCAAAACACTTAAGGCACATAGGCAGCCATTCACAGACGAAGAGATCTTGTGCACAGGTGAAAATCCATTGAAATTACACTTCTCTGTTTAAAATGGAAATACACTAAAAACAATGGAAAATCTGACCAATAGACCAAAGCCGAAACTCAAAAGATACAAAGCCGCATCTATAAACCTATTGGGTATGCCATTCTATCGCAATATCGCAATATGTGGCCAAACATCAATACACGGGGAAATACAAATAAATCCACAACTGGACTTCAAATACATTTAAATCATGTCCATAATC
Organism: Pinus taeda; assembly: GCA_000404065.3. Lineage (NCBI taxonomy): Eukaryota > Viridiplantae > Streptophyta > Pinopsida > Pinales > Pinaceae > Pinus > Pinus taeda. Next base: position 28,752 of record APFE031275392.1, on the reverse strand, counting down.
CCTATCGGGTCTGGCCTTTATCGCATGTCGCAAGGCCCCTTTTGTATTTGATTCATCAATCCCATTACCGATTGTATTGGCCGATCACCGATCATCGATTTTCACCATCGGTATATCGCTCATCGCATGTCCCACGGTCCTCTTGGCATCACCCCTTTGTTATATTGCGATGCGATAAGTCGTAATCGAATATCACTTGTGTCTTTGGCCTGTGGTAAGTCCTTTCCTTTTAAATCTGCGATGCGATATATGTTGTCTCCGCTGTTGATCTAGGCGTTGATCCAACAGTCCACATTATATCGCTGGATTGCAGTCGCAACCTACTCAGGGTTAGCGCTGATATGTCCTGCTGACCTTTGCCGATGTGATCTTCTGACCTCCTCCAATGCGATCTTCCGATTTAATCTGGACCGTTGATCTGTCTGATCCAATAGATCCTATGCAGTGCCATTTTAACCTTCACTTATCTGTCTTTCTGCCAATTCTTATTTTTTTTCCCATGCGATAGTGTTTTCCAATATTCGACGACTTAGAGGTTTAGAGGGTTTAAGATCCATTTTGGATCATGCCTTCCCACTAAAAAGCTTTTGGACCACCAAAAGTTAGTTTTTAGGCATCGATCACGTGAGGATACATCTCCCTCACTTGTTTAACTTCTATCCATCGTGCTTTGCTTGGATTTGAACCTTTGAGCCCTACTCTCAGGTACTCAACATCCCCTTGATGTGTAGTTCTTACCTTCTTGTCTAGAACTGTGTCCTCCTGTAACTCATTGAGATACTCAGACAACAAATCCCCAATAGAAGGTAACTGACTTTGCTCTTCAAGACCTTCAATCAAAGAAGGTTCATACAATCTGAAGTTTTCTGCATTAACGACTAAATAGATTTGCATATAAGCTGGAAAATCAAGGCAAAAAGCATTTTCACCAATTCTATCAAGTATCTTGAACGGTCCATACCTTATTGGTTTTAGCTTCTTACCTTCACCTTGCATTCTATCTTTGCTGATGTACAGGCAGACTTGATCACCAACTTGAAAACTATGCTCAACTCGATGCTTGTCATGTCTTACCCTGTACTTGGATTGACTTCTTTCCAGCTATTCCTGTTTGATTATTTGTAAACTGACTGTTGTTTGAGTTTGCAAAGGTTCAGGGAAAGCTATTGTTAGCTAAATCTAGGAGAGGACAAGAAGGAAGAAGGGCTAATGACATTCTTCTTATCTCAAAGGACCTTAAAGAAATCCTTGAAGCACAAGAGGTTTGTTGAAAAATGTTTCTTGAATAAGCTCTTTTTTGATCTTGTTTGAAGTGATTTTGTTCATTTCAATAATGACTACTTCTACAAGTGAGTCCTCAAAATCTTCTTTCTTCACAAGAGTCTTTGATGAAGACATGAAGCAAGACTTTTTCATCATGATGGATATGGTGAGAGAAATGTATGAGGATGGAAGGAAGAGCATCATACTTAGAGAGTAATTGAATTCCATGAAGGAAGAGAAGTAGATGCTTTCTAACAAATTGAAGGAAAGGGGTACGAGGTAACCAAAAACCAACTTTGAAGTACAAAATCTAGCCAATCTGTACTTAGAGAGGGCTCTATCTTTAATATTTAGATTTGTTTATGGGATATTAGGCTAGTTATGAAAGCTTGAGGGTTTTGATTGTGTCTGGTGGTGGAATTCTGGAGCAGATGGATAGAACAGAGTATCTCAGGCCATTGGGCTATGAAATCAACTGAAAATGGCTTAACTGGATTAGGTTTTTCAACAAAAGAGGTATTCACAGGGCAAGATAGTTAAACAAGAGACAAATGGTAACTTTGAAAGGGTGAAACGGACTTAAAAGGGAAGAAGGGCAATTAAGAATCCTTCAACAAGTTTTAGGAGGAGGGAAATTGGATAATCACTAATAAAAAACAATTAAGAATTTCTTATTAAATGACCACAATGATAAACTAAGAAGCATAGAGCAGTTAAGAATTCGCTACCTTTGATAGCTTAGAAGAAAACATTTAGAATAAAAATGATTTTAAAGACAGAATGCAGTGAAGCACTTTCTAAAATATACTTTTTCGTTTATTATTCAGATTTGAAACACATGTGAAATATTAAACCAGAAAACAAAAACACATAAGATATAAAATACTTATTTATCCAACGTTTGACACATGAATCCTGTAAAAAGTCCTTTACTTTATTTCTTCATCCAGCCAGCCATACAAGAGTTGTTCAGCAACACTTTATTCCAAAATAATAAGTCTACAAAAATGTCTAAGAATCCACCCCAAGTACTTTGAATAAGGAAGTATTTATACAAAAATTTGCAATAAAATATCTCATAACTGAGACAAATATAATCTAGGAAGACTAAATATATGTTACATAAAAGTAAAGACAGATGGTCTCGAAGATAGAAACTAAAAGTGAACTGATGGCTTGCTGTCCCTATTTTTGTGAATGAGCTGGAGGTAGGCCCTATGATTGAGCATCTTGCTGCTTTTTTCATAATTCTGTGCTAGCTGTTTGCTTTTCATCTACTTACTAATACTCTTTGACCTATTCTAATACTCTTTACCTGTTGTATCCTTGTTCACCTTCTTTTACCAACATTGGCTATGGTAAATACTGGAAATTTACCTTTTTACTAAGGTAAATCATAAAATTTCTGTCATATCTGTCCACCAATCTTCCCTTGGTGTCCTGGTCCTTTGAAGCTTCCTGAGGATTTTATCAGCTTTAGTGTATTTAAAAAAATTGGGCTGTGCTGGAAACAAATGTTTTAATTCATGCTCAACGTAAAATAGGTTCTCTAGACTGTCATAGAGAACTCTGCCTGTAGGGAATGCCTTGGGTGCAGATGCAATGGCTGATAAACTGGCTTGGTTATTTGCATACTAACCCAATTTTTCGATATAATCATCATGCCTCATCAATTTATCATTAATCAGTAGAGGACTGGAAAGTCCTTTTCTCTGTAAAATGCGAAACGTTTCCATAAATTCATCAATGTTCTCTTGCATGTTTTGGCATTTTCTTTTAAGTTATGCATCATAGACCTTTTGGTCAATACTTTCTTGATTTCTAGGATAGTCCCAGTTCTATCCTCAATATTTAGCTCTTCTAGCTGGTACTTATTTATACTATTCAAAAAGTTTATTAGCTTGATAGCTTCCTCAGGCTTCCCTCCTAGCTCTTCCTTAGTTTTCTGAATCTCTTGAAGAACCACTTTCACCAGGTCATTCTATTCAAAAATAATTTGTATGGATGACCAAACATCATTTATTGATTGAGTGATGTTGGTCCATAGAATTTTCCTAATATTTGTTAAATGCTTTTCGAAAGTGAGTTCCTTTTCCAATGTTTTTACCTGCTGAGCCAAGCCTTTATTCTTCCTCACTTCCTCAGCAAAATTAATCTTTGAAACATCATATTTCTGCTCTAAAGTGACAAATTTCTCCTTTACCTTCTAGATTTCAGAAACTTGGAGTTTCATTTCCTCCATGGACTTGATTAATTCTTCTGTACTTAGACCTGAAGTTCCTGCCTATGTTGTACCTGTAATTTTCTTTGCTATGGCCAAAGGGTCATTTGGTGCAAGAGCTGATGCAAATGTGGATTGGACTGTCATGGAGACCACTGGTATCATATTTTGAGGCTCAGAGGTTGACTCACTCTGCCTGCTCTTTAGTGATTTTTCTAATTCCTGCTCAGTCTCCTTCAACTGTTGATTTAGCTTGAGGACTAAGTTCATAAGCTCTTCTTTAGACTTCTTTTGAATAACTTCGATAGTTTGTGGATGTCTTAGTGGAGGCAATTTTAACTACTTTCTCAAGGCAGCTATGTCTTCATCTTTCTTTTTATCAAGGTCTCTGCAGCTTTCACATCTTTTGGGTTATGACCCAATCTAATAACCAACTCCTCCAGTGATTTGATTTTGTTGTCCTTAGCCTGTGAGGAGGCTCTTTCTAGTTGTAGCTGACTAGTGGTATTATTCAATGAATTTTCCAGTCTGTGTGCCATCATGACCTTGCTTGTCAAAGTTGAATATACCATTTTCCCTGTCTGCTTATGTAATTCAATCTGATCTAGGGGGTGAATGTTCTTGACCATGACCTCAAAATTGGTTTTGAGGTAGTCTGAAATTGATTGAGGTTGTTGTACTTTGGGCTTAAAAAATCTCATCTGCATTTTACCTTCCTTGATGTCAATAATGCTGACATCAACCTGTTTTGATTGATAGAAGCCATCTTCATATACTGATTGTAGACTTCGACCCTTAATGGTTCATTTATAGCCTTTATTTCTTTGAATTTCTCTTTAATGTCTAGAGACTTGTTAACTGAAGGCCTGAAGGATAATACTTCAACACTTTGCTGTCTTTCCAACTCTTTCCTTTGTGAGCTAGAAGGTGTCCAACCTACTGGGAGAATATGTTGACTGTCTACGCCTTCTTTTCTCTGACTCTATGTAGTTTCTTCAAAGAACTCATTTTCTGAATGGGGATTTAGCTTGTGCCTCTTAGCACCAGGCTGATCTGAAGGACCACTGGCAAGGGTCGTTACTTCCCTGTCTCTCTTTAAGCCCTTTTCCTTATTCATTGAAGTCTGTAAAACTGGTGGATCTCCCATGTTAATCTGAGTTGTGTGGGTCTGTGTTTGAGCCTGCTCTCGAGAAGTTTCAGGCTACTTTGACATGCTTGACTGCCCTGATTCTAGAGTGCTGGTTTCTTGGTCTGTTCCCTGTGATGGTTCTGCAGGTTGTGCAATAGTCTCCTATGCGTGCCTTGAAGACGTATCAACTATTGAGGCACTAGTCTCTGATGCTGCCTCGTGAGAAGTCTCAACTGGCACCTATTCAAAAGAATTCAGGTTAAGTGTCTTTTCTAGATATTTTATTACATTTTCTACATTGACCTAATCACTATCCATTTCTACAAGAGTCCATTCCGTCCATTCATCCATGTAGGCATATTTCTCAATTTCTGGGATTCTGTGATGAAAATATGGTGATAGTTTATTTTTCATTTGCCTATCACAGATGAAACTGTGGGGGTCATATGGAGTCCAACCAAAGCTTTTGCTTAATCTCATGTGCTCTTCTAGGATTTTTTTAGCTGCTTTGCCTGCTTCTCTATTGTTGTAAACAAATGGGCCTAGGTGATCCTTGATTCTCAGTTTTGCTTTCTTCTTGGCCTTGGTAAAATGAACCTGATCTGAGTTGATCACTATAATATTCCAAAGCAAACAGTCTCATTGGAACATATCTTGGTAGCCTAAATGGGGCAAGCTCACAACCATATATCCTGATCTCTGTGTGATTCTAGTATAAGTACCAGTCATCTACTATATACAGTTTTGATAGCTGAAGGATCCTTTTGATTTTATCACTAATCCTAGGAGGAGGATTTCCTGTCAACAAGGTGGTTGCTGGGTAGACAAATTGGTTAATGAACTCATTATAAAAAAAATTTGTGGAATATAGAAGTCCAAAAAATAACTGACCTTGGATTAATTTTTGTATCGAGTTTCTTGACAGAAAATGAGAACTTGTCAGAGTGATAGTAGAGGATGAGGTGATATATGAATGTGGAATACTTGAAAAGATTTTCATTTTCTAGTCTCATGAACTGGTCATGGATTTTTTCACCAGGGGTAAATATGGACATCAACACTAAGCTCAACTCATCTACATACTCACTAGTGTTGAATCCCATGACAACTGCTATCATATCAACTATGAATTTTCCTATATCTATGAAGAAAGATAACATATAAGGAGGGGGATATTTAGGTTGATTCTCTTTTAATATGAAAGTCTAGCAGAGGCGACTGAGTTTAGATTGGGATAACTTAGTTGATTTCTCAAGAAAATCTCCAAGGGAAATGTGGGTGAGGGCTTGACTAGGATGAAATTGTAGCATCTTATTGATTGAGTCAACAATTATTGTGAAGAGGACTATTTGATTGGGAGACATCACTGTTCTGAGGTTGGGGTCATAATTTGCATGGCACGGATGGATTAAATCAGGAAAAACACACACAGAGGGGAGAAAGTACATTGGGAGATTGGATTCCCATAGTCCTATGGCATCATAGCCATTCAAGTGATTATCTTTGCATTGGTAAAACACTTTCAGATGGTCTTTATCAGTGGTTAGGTATTTTATTTGAAAATTCTTATCTACTAGGGCCAGATAGTGTAAATCACGTAAGGGGTGGTAATGGGTGCAATATTTAGGGCTACCGGGGTTTCGATTATGGTTCTTGTGGATTCAGATAGGAAACTTGTGTTTTTCAAGTGAAATTAATGAAACAGAGAGTCTGGGGAACTTTGAATTTCAAGTGTGCTAACTAAATTATGGTGAATTGGGATTCTTTTCAATTAATTTGCAGTGAAATCAAGTATTTAGAGGGTTTCTTGACGGGAATTTGGTAAATCCCTGTTTTTAGGGACAGGCAACTGAATGCAGGTACACTAGGTGTGAATGGAGGATTCTGAGTGGCATCACCTACAAATTTTGAAGTTGGTTGGAAGTTGGGAGCACAAGCTAGTTGACCTCGTCATTAAGTTTGCATGGACGTATGCATTCACAGAATAGAACGACAAAATTATTTCTTTTGTTTTATATACAAAGTCAAGGATTTGACGGGTTTCAGGATTTGGATAGGTGGTGTTAGTGGGAGGATTTGACGTTTTTTCGTTTAGTGGGAGGCAGTCAGTGGTTTTTATCGCACCACTCATGGAGGGGAGGTGGTATTTTGGCTTAGCCGAGCGATTCCGTATGATGAATGACACGTGGCGAGGGCACTGTACACAAAATCTATTCGCGATTGCGCGCTAACATTCGATCATGGAGGGCCGTGTGATATGCACGACAGTCGTCGGATCTGGAGGGCTTGATTAGATGGCTATTGGGGAGGTGATGGTGATAGGAGTTTAATGAGGGTGGGCCCAACACAATTAAAGATTTTTTAATCATATTGGGAGCAATGGGATTGGTCAGGAAAGTTATTAATTAACCGTGGGGGTTAGTTAATCCTTATTTAATATGGCGAGGGTTGGGGTTCTTAATTAGTTATAGATTAACTAATTAATCCCTAGTAATGATGTATTATGGTGATATTTAACTGAGGGGTAGGATATATAAGTATTTGGGGTTTTTTACATACTTATAATAATTACGGGAGTGGGTGAATCTTTATAAGGGAATTACTTAATAACATAAATTAGTAGTTAATATGATATTGAATGAAAAAAGCGCTAAGTCTAAAAAATTTCATGCGTATATTTAAAACTTAGGCTAAGTGAAAAATGAGGGTTTTTCATGGAAAATATTTTAGTTTCCCTAAGTAAAATAGGATTTTACTTAAGGAAAACTTTATGAAGGGCATGAATGACTTGTAAAGGGGTATGATGATTTATGAATGGGCTTAAGTACTTAGGCTTTTATAAATTATTGGGCCGAGGTTCCGGTCCTTCCAGAAGTCAGAGAAATTCTCTAAGCCCCTCTAATTTGATAGATACCTTGGCACTTATGGGAAATTAGTGAAAATTTAGGCGAAATGAGTAGGGGAATTAATTATTTTGACTTTGCTTGCTTAATGTGCCTTCCATGTGATACATGCCATTTGCCTTATGATGAAAGTAAAAATATTTGCACATTTTAGACATATCATTCATCACATATTATTTCTGCAACCATCATTTACCTACCCTACCTACTTAACCTAGCATTTTCACTTCTTTATTAGGGTGCACTTAGACTGGCAAACTCTTATCAAAATTTCTTTTCTTTTACATGGTAATGCCTATCTAAGTTTACACTTATTACATCCAAGGGCTCAGATTAAACTTTTGAGCTCCTTTTTCACTCTACCTGTCTACTTATCTGCCAAGATTAAACTATTTGGTTAGACTATTTCTACAACATGAAATTGAAATATGAACTAGCCAAGTTTACACTGTTTGACTATTCAGGAATTGTGGCATAAGTGACAAACTGCACACACTTGTTTATTCTACAATAGTAAAAAAGTAGTGGCATTTAGGCTTGCACACTTTCCTGGTCTTTCTTTTTTTGGGGTTCATTTTCTTTCATTTTTTGAACATCTTTTATTCTTTTCACCTTTTGATTTTTCTTTTAGGCTATACCCTCTTTACATTTATTAAATTTTTAGATTTTTTACAAATATGGAAAACCTTTGCAACAAGAAAATGTATGAATATATTACATAGCTCATCAAGTCAATCATGATATATGACTCCTATTGGTATAGGGGCATAATAGTGGCTCCACTTGGGGATAGCTTTCCCTGGTGGAAAGTTAAGAACAGTAGATCAGAGGTTTTTGAATGACTTTGACTATGCTCTGCAATTTTCTTTTGCTTGTTGCTTTATTGTATGTATGATAGTGATACATCTGAAGCTTAAGGCCTTTCCTTTAGGCTTCAACTTCAAAAGGTTACTATCCAATCAAAACTGTGACATTACAAAGGATATAATATGTACATGAAGGACATGGTAACATTAGTAAGTCGGATCAAAGTAATGCTGCAACGTCCGACCATTCACTGGTCCTTGTTCTGATTCGGTACCATCTAACTCTTTAAGAAAATATGCATTATTTCCCTTGAAAGCATAGATGATGTATGGTCCTTTCCATAGATAGTCAAACTTCCCATGTTTCCCCTTATCCTTTCTTCTGGAATCCCATATTAACACTTTGTCTCCAAGGTAGAAATCTTCAGCCTTGGTTCTTCTGTCAAATATCTTTTTAAGCTTCTCTTGCAACACTTCGGATCTTTGATACACCTCCTCTATGGTCTACTGTAAATTGATGATCTAGTTTATCCTTCTTTGAATATCATTAAGTTCTACTTGAGCTTCTTGGAGTATTTTCATAACAGGAACTCTTAATGATGAAGGAAAATTAGCTTCCATGCCATATACTAACTCATAAAGACTGGTTCCAATGGATTTTTTAGTTGTAAGCTTGTCAGCCCATAATGCATTTATCAGTTCTTGTTTCAAGTTTTCTTGTTTTCTTCTAATAGTTTTTTGATGATGTTAATGAGACTCTTGTTGGAAGATTTAGCCATTCCATTCCCTTGCAGGTAGTAGGTTGTGGAATGGCCCAGTGTAATATGATACTTGTTAAAGAAACTGAAAATTTTCTTTGATTTGAAATCTGCAGCATTATCAGTAATGATTTTAGTGGGACAACCAAACCTTGACAATATATTAGTTTCTAGGAAACCTATGATCATTGTGTCATTGGCTTGTCTGAAGGGAATAGCCTCTATCCATTTAGTAAAATAGCCCATGGCAGTGAGTATCCATTTGTGTTGGCTAGAAGAGGGTGGATGGATTTCTCCAATGAAGTTAAGACCCCATTGTTGAAAAGGTTTCTCGGTGGAAATAGGTTTAAGAGGTAAAGATAAAAACTTTCTCTTGCCTTCAAAAATTTGACATTTATGGTAAGAAGTCACAAATTTCTTCACATCTGGAAATAAGGTTAGCCAATAGAATCTAGCCCTTAGGATTTTATCTGTATTTGACTTCCAATAGAGGTGTCCACCACAGTCTCCTGTATGAAATTCTTGGAGAGCCTTGTCAGCTTCATCTTTCAATAAACAATTCAATAAAATTCCTTCATGATTTTTCCAAAAAAGAGTATTATCTAAGATACAAAACTTTGAAGCTTTCATTTTTAAAAACCTATTCTTGGTTCTGGATAACCCTGGAGGAGCTTGCAGGTTTTGTAAAACATAAATTACATCAACATACCAAGGCGAGTTTGAAAAGGCCTAGCTAATTTGTGGAGTCGCCATCTCCTGCTCATTATCTAGTTCATTTATGTCCAGGGTTTCACAATTAGTTTCTGCCATGAGTTTGGGCAATCGCTGTCCTTTTATAAGTTTTGTAGGTTTTATCTCTATATCATACTCTAAGATGGTAGCAATCCATTTACCTCTTTTGCCCTCAATTCCATCTTGGGTTAGGATGTCTTTGGCAACTGCATTAGGCACATAGGCTATCACATTAGAATATAACATGTAAACTTGAAAGTCTTTAATGGCTTTTACAATTGCAAAAGCTTGCTTTTCTATGATTTTGTATTTTAATGATGCATCCTTGAGTGCTTTACTAAAAAGGACTATAGGTTTTTCACATCCCTGATCATCATTTTGTAATAAAACATTGGCTATAGTGTGTTCTGATGCAAAAGAAAAAATGATGAAGTCCCTATTAAATTGTGGGTTGGTGACGACCGGTGTTCTGGTTAAGGCCATTTTGATTTCTTCAAATGATTGCTTGGCTTCTACTGTCCATTTGATACTTGAATCCATTTTTAGCATGTTATTTAGTAATCTAATGAGTTCTGCTAAGTTAGATATGAATTGTTGAGATTGCAACAAGATGATGGAGCTTAGTGAAAAGAGTCGCCTTCACTAAGTGGGCCCGTAGGCTAATTTTGGCGCAAGTCTATTTTTAGACATATGGATCATGTCTATGGATTGCAGGTTGCTGTTTATGGATGATTGATCAAGTTGGAAAAATAGATGGACTTCTATTTTTGATGAAAGTGTGAGTGATCAAGTCTATTTTTAGACTGGCTTTCAAAAATAGAAAAGTCAAATATTATTATCTCACAATAATATTTGGACTATAAACTTAATCTTATTCTCTTGGAGCACTTCAGTTCGAGCTACGGATGTGGCACATGCAATTGCATGAAGAAAATACGTGGTTCTTATGGGTTAGTTGAATATTTGCATGCATGACTTCAGTTAGAACTCAAGTGAGTTGAGTTTAGTGGACTGGAGGTGCAGTTGATGGAGTTGTGTTCAGTTTAGCTTTGTTAAACTGGTTGTATTTAGTCTAACTGGCGAGTAGACTAGAGATGAGTTGGGTGAATTAGTTATTAATTAATTCACAAGTTATTAACTCATAATAAAACTAATGAATACATTAGTTAACTCAGTTGCATGTCAGTCCATGTTTAGTTCAGCAGGAACAGGTGTTAGAGAAGTAGATTGCTATCAATTGTGACTATAGTTGTGCACCAGATCTTGCACAAATCAGGGGATTGAGTATGCCAATGAGTTTGCCCACATTGTAGCTTGTTCTCACGTGATTTAGTAAAGGAAATACATGGCTGCCTTGGAATTATCACCGGTTCTTGTGCAGGTATTGAGCAGCGGAGGCAGGCAAGCAGCGGAAGAGATTTGAGCCAGTGATTGATTCAGATCTGAGCTGTATTGTGTGTAACAGGTGGAGCTGGTACTGGATTGCTTGTGATAAGCATTGTACTTTGTAATGTTACATGACTCAATCATTAATATACAGATAGTTGGGGTTTTTAGCGAGATGCTTTCCCCGGGATACATACTGTGTTAATGTGTGAATGCTCTTGATGTTTTATTGTTATTGATGCTGCTATATTGATGATCAACGTAGAGGAGCTTATGTATTGTGTATGTTTTCCGCAATAGTACATGATCAGGATAATCTCTGTTGAATATGTGTTAAATTATTCAAAATTTCTACATGAATCTTTTCAAAAAAATTATCTTTCCTAGGAAAGCTTGAATTTCTTTGATACTTCTTGAATGAGGTATCTGTAGAATATATTTGATTCTGATGTGGAGTATCAAAAAAGGTATGTTTTGATGGTTATTTCAGTATCTTTTCATTAGGACTTATAAGCCTTTTTGCATTATGAACTTAGAAAATGATAAAGAATTATAACGAAACATGTGAGATTAATATAGAACGATGACAATTATCGTTTCCATGTACAGGAGGGAGAAAAAACGAAAAGTGGCCATCCTAAAGGAGAAGACAAAGATGAATTAACTGTTGTCCCTTCAATGGGAGACCGCATGCAAACCAGATCAAAATGGACCAACCCAGGAAAGGAAGCAGAGATACCAGCTCGGCGCAGAAAAGAAAGGAAGTAACTCAGGATTAACGATTCTACGAATCCCTCAGGATCCTTGATCCTGAGGGATCGCTGTTTTATCTATTTCCGCATCTAGATATCTCCATCGTCACCCTTATATAAAGGGCAGCATTGTTAGCTAAGACATGGTTATGCTCTTATGTAATTTCTTTTAAAAGATCAAGACTATGATCATTACGTCCTGTTAAGTCTATGATCATTACGTCCTGTTAAGACTTGCTTTACTGTAATTTTACTTTATACATTAATACATACTGGGTTACTCTTTTATCTTTGAGCCTGGATCAACCTTAAGCGGTGTACCCCTGGAGGACACTTGCTCTTGTACCATCACGCGTGGTTTCTGTGTGGTTTTCTTATCAACGTGATCTGGTAATCTGACGTGTTTTATAAAGTTTATGTCACATGCTCTGTCGTGTTTAATCCATTTAATGTTCCTGCAAACATAAGTGTTGTATTGACGATGCATCATGTTACTATTCCTTTAAGTGTTGGTATAATACGATACTATTGCTCCATTATAGAGTTTTTATGTTATGCGATTATGCCTTAGCATTACAAAATTTATCTTGGAAGCTCTGATTTTATATGATTATTGAATCCTTGAATATTACTGTTTCATCTTGAGATGCAATCGTATGCTTTCTAATTAGAGTGATAACGGAATCAGACTAAGCACGTTGTGTTTATATGGTTTTCAGTGTTGTTCCATCATGTATCTGTGAGCAGTGTTGTTCCATTGTGTGTGTACATCTTTAAGAATGAAGGATTGATGTTTGGATTGATGTGAATGAATAGATTCATAGCTTGTTAAACTTAGTTACTGCTCGATTCCTTGATTGCTGTTCCATTTCCGAATTTCTGTTCCATTTCTGAATTGTTGTTTCATTTCCGAATTGCTGTTCCATTTCTGAATTGCTGTTCCATTTTCGAATTGCTGTTCCATTTTAAGATTGCTGTTCTATTTCATTGTTGTTCTCTTTATCTGCCATTTCATTTCTTATTTGTTAAGGACGGTCTCAGGCTGTAGTGAGCATTGGCATCTGCTACCCGGCTCCCAGACCCCTGATCTGTTCTCGGATTTCTTTTCCATAAGTTTCTAAAGGGATGAGTTATTGCTACCGAACCCTTGACTGATACATTGCTTAGTATCTGAGTGTATGATTTAGCCTTTTGAAGTAGTTAAGTTGTAGACACGCATCAATTTACTTTTGTAGTTTCAAACAACTGTACTACGAGAATTACTCTGACAAATGCTAAGCCTCAGACTGAGACACTCTTTTGAAATAGAAAAACGTTCTCGGATTGACATATTAATGTGAGGTAACTAGAGGTGAAAGAGACCCTTTTTATAGCTCCACATCTGGAAGGGTCAATTCAAATGCCATCCTTAGATATGATATGACCTGAAATTTTACCCTCCTCTAGACCGAACAAGGACTTCTTTGGATTCAAAGAAATATCATATTTTCTACATTTTATAAAGACTTGCCTAAGATGGTCCAAGTACTGCTGAACTGATTTAGAAAAAATAGTTAGATCATCCAGATATATAACAAGAAAATCATGAATTTATTTGGCAAATGCAATGTCCATCTCCCTTTGAAGGTTGCTCCAATGTTTTTTAGTCCAAATGGAATTTTGATATACATAAATGTGTCCCATGGTGTTGTAAAAGTAGTTTTCTCTTAGTCATCAGGATGAACCAAAATCTGGTTATATCTTGAAAACCCATCTAAAAGTGAAATTCTAGAAGAACCCACTACCCTTTGCAAAATATGATCCATTTTGGGTAAAGGATATTTATCTTTAAGAGAGACCTTATTCACATTTCTCAGATCAACACATAACCTTATTTACCTAGTTTTCTTCCTAGTAGGTACCAAATTAGACACCCACTCTAAAAATCTAATAAGGGCAATAATCCCTGCTCCATACATGCGTTTAATTTCTTTTTCAATCAATGGTAATAGCACAAGGTTAATTTTTCTTTTTTGCTTAAAGGGCTTTTGATTTTTTTTCAGAGGTATACTATGCTAGATAATGGAGGTGTCATAGGATTTCAAATCTTTATAATTCCAGGCAAAGACATTCTGGAATTCTTTCATGAGTTCAACATACTTTAAGTTCTAGTCAGGAGGTAAAGATTTCGACAGTTTTATCATTTTTGATTATCCTGAGTTCCTAAGTTGTACTCTTCAATATCTTGTTTTAATGGTTCCATTTTAGGTTTCTTGGGAATGTCATTGGAATCAAACAGATCTTCTAGAGGAGTTAATCCTTTGAGTAGGTGATTGTCCTTTAGGTTGATAACCTCTATTTCCTCATCAATTATTTCACCTAGGTCCATTTGTTTCAGGTCTTGAACTTCTTTTTGTGTGAATCTTGTGGGATGAAGCATATTAATTGAAATTTCTTCTAAAATTTTTGTTTCTACCTCATCAGTCTGATTATAATTAATAACTGTATCTACATCTATGTAACTGTTAGAAAACTCTTCATCTAAAATTAAAAAGTTATTGATCTGCTCATCACTATGAAAAACCTGCCAATTCTTTAGATTATTAGGTATGGCTGGTCTATGCCTAATTTCAGTAGTAAACTGATGATTAGGTTCGAAAGGTGATTTGTAGGTGCTGGCAAATATGACCAGGCTGTGGGCTTTCAAGTTGTGTTTTCTAGGGATTGTAGTACACTGAGTTTCTAGAAAAGTGTTGAGAATTTCTATGATTGTTCCTCTATAATATCCTAATTTAGGATCCCTAGTTAAGTATTTTCCTTTGATCTGTTTAATTAGTAATTTTGAATCCCCTATGATAGACACCCTGATTGCTCCTAATCTTTTGACAAGTTTAAGACCCAACAAGAAAGCCTCATACTCTGCCATATTATTGGTGTACTTAAAATTTAAACTATAGGCATGGTCTTTAGCATGATTGTTTTATAAATTGTACACCTAAACTCCTTCTCTTGCCCCTATTTTATTGACTGAGCGATCAAATTCTAAATGCAAAAGAATTTCATGCTCATAATTGGTGTTAGGGGTGGTAGGAATTTGTTTAACAGTGGGATCTAGTTTTTCATTCTCATCTAGTTTTTATTTGGTATCTGATATTTCCTGAATCTGAACACTTGATTTTTATTTTCTAATTTCTTTTGGTTCTACTACTAAAACTTCTACGGTATTGGAAGGGTTGCTTTCTGCATTATAAAGAATGAATGAGTTCATATCAGAGTGTACTAAGTAGATGGGGAATTTCTGTGGTTTTTCCTAAGTATTTACTACATATTTCATCAATGTTTCTCTGTATAGTTTCTTTGGTTGGCCGAAAACCAAGATAGTAGCATATGACATATCCAATTGAAGAGAACCCTGAAGTTTAGCACCCTAGGATCTGAACAATAACATGCCATATTTTGGTGGTATATCTGTGACCACTATATCCATTAAGATTGTTTTTGCAGAGTATTGAACCAATGAGACACACAAGTCTTTTATCAACCCTAAACATCTCACTTGACTAGAATCAAAATAAAAGGGATCTTTATATGGTCTAATGATGTCTAGGTCTAGTTTTTCCATTACAGACTTGGGCATGAGATTATGAGATGCGCCAAAGTCAAACATGGCGTTGTGAAGAATCTTATCATGTATGTTTAAGCTCACATAGAAAGAAGGAATTCCTCCTTCCAATGGTTTTCCATTCACTTTTGGGCCAAAGATTAATTCGGGTTGGTCATTAAAAACATTAACTGAGTCTTCAGTTCTAGTAATTTTCAGTGATCTATTGATTTGAGTTTGGTAAGCATCATGTTTAGCTAATTCAGATAATGGAACAACAATTTCTAGCTTACCTACTTTAGTTTCCAGATTAAAATGTTTTTCTACTTGGACTTTTGGATTTCAAACAATAGTATTCTCTTTGTTTTCTGTATTTTCTGTGTTTTTCTCCTTTTTAGGAGTGGAATCATTGTTTGTTGGTTCTCCTAAATCAACTTCTGGAGGTTCTTCCACATTTCCATTGGAAGGAAGAGAAGTGGAGGGTTGTTTATTATTTGCTTGATTATCAGAGACATCTTCAATTATGGGGTTAGAAGGATTAATGTTTGATCTAGAAAGAATATGTACAGGTGTGGTGACTATCTTACCTTTTATGGGCTGTTTTGGAATATTTTTCTTGTTTGTTTCAGGAACATCAATTCTCCTACTTCTTAGGTTGTATTGTTTATGCACCTCAAAGATGGCTATCTCATATCCTTCCTTGAAGTCGAATGATTCACTTGATTGAGTTTGTAACTGTTTAAGAATGTGGGCCTCCTAATCTTCTTGGGTTAAGAAAACTTCTTTTTCATTACTAAGTCCCATTAGATTTATTTGAGTGTCTTCTACTAGATCTTCAGAGTTGGAAGGTTTTGCATAATTCTAATGGAAAGGGGGTCTAATGTTTTGGTTTGGACCAGTCTTCCTAGTGTTATGGTTTTGATTTTTTCTAAAATTAGGATTTCTCCCTGTGTTGGTTGGCTAACCATCCCAAGGAGCTTTCCTTTCAATTATTTCCACTCTATCTCCTAGTCTATCCATCCCTTTAATTATAGCATCTAGCTTTTGTTCAAAGGGTGAGGCTTCTTCCTTTAATGGTATTCTCCTTTCACTTCTAGCCTTGGCTCTCTTAGACATTTGGTTGGCTTCAACACTGACAGCTATGCTTTTCATATCTTCCAAAGTATGAGGGGCTCGTTCTCTCAGCTGGAAAGCCATGTCATAATCAAATCCATATAGGAATTTGATTAAGGCTAAATCAGGTGGGGGTCTGAGGTTTTGAGGGATGGCTTTATAGACATTGTTGAATTTAGTGCAGTAATTCTACACAGTTTCTTATGTTCCACTCTTTAGGTTTTCATACTTAGATAGAATCTAAAGAGGATCTTTATTTTTCTCCTATCAGTTCAGGAATTGTCTATAGAGAGTTCCTAGGATGTCTATACTATTTGCTGCTAAACCTCTGAACCAGGTTCTGACTTCTCTAGTTAAAATTTGAACAAATATTTTCATTTGCACATCATCAACATATATTTCATAAATTTCAA
The DNA here is from genome assembly GCA_000404065.3 of Pinus taeda. Taxonomy (NCBI): domain Eukaryota; kingdom Viridiplantae; phylum Streptophyta; class Pinopsida; order Pinales; family Pinaceae; genus Pinus; species Pinus taeda. The sequence goes on along the minus strand of APFE031275392.1, from coordinate 11,696 downwards.
AGTAATCAATCATCTTCTTGGTGTGTTTTTGGGCTGTGTAGGTACTAGTACCATCAAATTGAGTGATCTTATTTTGGTAGTCTTGGGGTATGGCACCTAAGTTTACTGGTAGTACCAGGGGGGTATACTTGTTTTCCATTGCTGTACGTAATGTTGAAACAATGGTTGGGGTTGAAATAATAGTGGGTGTTTGGGTTGTGGATGGAGGGCTAGAAGGGGTAGTCTGATGTGGAGTGGTTTGAGGTTGAGATGTATGAGGAAACAGTGATTAGCTTGCAGAGGAAGAAGTAATTATAGAGGGATTAGGAATTCCTTCAGTGGTAAGATCAGATTGTAGTGAGTTCTACAGATGTCTATCAATTGACTAATTGATAGCTTGAAGATGTAATTCTTCGATGAACAATGGGTTTGGGATCAGGTCAATTAATTCAGAATCAGATGAAGTCCTAAAGAAAGAGGTCTTAAAGTATTCATCAAAGGGTTTATCTTCAAGCTAAATCCACCTAACAAGACTAGATTATGATCTGAAGGTGGGCTGAAGACTATCAGAACTTCCTTGACTTTCTTGTCTCCTTAGAATTCTAGGGATCAGATTGGGATTCTCAAACACTTATGGTGGATTGGGATCAATATTAGTTCTAGTGTAACGAGTCCTTTCTGAAGCCAGGTTTTTAGGTTTTGCTTTTGATTTTTCTTAACTGATATCAAAACAACTTCTATGATTTCTTTAAGATGCTTTAGATTTATGGTTTTAAACTTTCTTAAAGATTTGGTATGACTGAGGATTTGGTGTCTCCAATGGAGTCGCCATAATGTTATCACTTAAATTTTCCTTGATGTTGTTAGAAGAAGGAAAGGGGTCCGAGGTAACCAAAAACTAACTTTTAAGTACAAAATTTAGCCAATCTGTACTCAGAGAGGGCTCTCTCTTTAAGATTTAGCTTTGTCTTATGGGATATTAAGCTAATTATGAAAGCTTGAGGGTTTTGATTGTGCCTGGTGGTGAAATTGTGGAGCAGATAGACAGAACAGAGTATCTCAGACCATTGGGCTATGGAGTCAACTGAAGATGGTTTAACTGGATCAGGCTTTTTCAATGAAAGAGGCTTCATAGGGCAGGATAGTCAAATAAGAGACACATGATAACTTTGAAAGGGTGAAATGGACTTAAAAAGGAAGAAGGGCAATTAATAATCCTTCAACAAGTTTTAAGAGGAGGGAAATTGGGTGATCACTAATAAAAATCAATTAAGAATTTCTTATTAAATGATCACAATGATAAATTAAGAAGCAAGGAGCAGTTAAGAATTCCCTACCTATGATAGCTTAGAAGAAAATATTTGGAATAAAAATGTTTTTATAGACAGAATGCAGTGAAGAACTTTCTGAAATATACTTTTTCGTTTATTATTCAGATATAAAACACATGTGAAATATTAAACCCAAAAAAATAACACATAAGATATAGAATACTTATTTGTCCAACGTTTGACACATGAATCCTGTAAAAAGTCCTTTGCTTTATTTCTTCATCCAGCCAGCCATACAAGAGTTGTTCAACAACACTTTATTCCAAAATAATAAGTCTATAGAAATGTCTAAGAATCCACCTCAAGTAATTCGAATAAGGAAGTAATTATACAAAAAATTACAATAAGATATCTCATTACTGAGAGAGAGATAATCTAGGAAGACTAACTATATGTTACATAAAAGTAGAGACAGATGGTCTCGAAGATAAAAACTAAAAGTGAACTAATGGCTTGCTGTCCCTATTTTTGTGAATGCACTGGAGGCAGGCCCTATGATTGAGCATCTTGTTGTCTTGCTCGTAATTCTGTGCTAGATTTTTTCTTTTCATCTTCTTACTGATACTCTTTGACCTGTTCTGATACTCTTTACCTACTTTATCCTTGTTCACATTCTTTTACCAAAGTTGACTATGGTAAATACTGAAAATTTACTTTTTTACCAAGGTAAATCATAAAATTTCTGTCATATCGGTTCACCAATCTTCCTTTGGTATCTTGGTCCTTTGAAGCTTCCTGAATATTTCATTAGCCTCAGTGTATTTAACAAAATTGGGCTGTAATGGAACCAATTTTTTTAATCCATGCTCAACAAAAAACAGGTTCTCTAGACTGTCATAGAGAACTCTGCCTGTAGGGAGTGCCTTGGGTGTAGATGCACTAGCTGATGAACAGGCCTGGTTATTTTCCTACTGACCCAATTTTTAAATATAATCCTCATGCCTCATCAATTTATTGTTAACCCCTAAAGAACTGGGAAGTCCTTTGCTCTGTAAAATGCAAAACTTTTTCATAAATTCATCAATGTCCTCCTGCATGTTTTGGCATTTTCTTTCTAAGTTCTGCATCAGAGACCTTTTGGTCAATACCTTCTTGATTTCTAGGATAACCCTAGTTCTATCCTCAATATTCAGCTCTTCTAGATGGTACTTATTTCTGCTGTTCAAAAAGTTTATTAGCTTGATAGCTTCTTTTATCACTGACAAAATTTCAAAGAAAAAGGGTAAGCGAAGAGTTAATTGATCCTGAACATATTCATGTTGATCTTGGTCGTGTTCATGCAATAGACATTTGCTACCATTCTTAGTTTGAGCAAACAAGCCTATGGTGAGCAGAGATCAGAAATCTTCATCATTGTTTCAAGCGAGGTAGTTCCTAAGTTAAGCAAGGCAAGATACATCAGATGGATTAATAATAGGCTCAGACCCAACATCAGAATTATGAAGAGGCAAATTGAGGATTTGAAGATACAGTTAAGCCAGCTAAAGGAACCTTCTAAATGAAATCACATTTCAAGTAAGATTATGTTTTTAATTTTGATGAGTTTGCTTAGTCTCATCTTCTTGAAGAATTCTAAATGTCCATTCAGTTTTGGAAAGTCTTGGAACAATTGAAAGGAGGTTTTGACAACAAAGTGTTCAATTAATAAAATTTTGGGTTGAGAACTATGTTTTTTAAACAACTTAGCAGTTTCGTAGCGTGCTACGAAACTGCTGAAGGTGATGATTAAGGCTCAGCAGTTTCATAGCGCGCTACGAAACTACTGAAGCTAAAGGTTCCAATACAAATCAACCAATTTTGAAACAGAAGCAGGAAATTTTGAAGAACAAATATATGCAAGGAAACATCCAAAGCTGCAGCAATCAATCAGATTAAGACAGATGGAGAAATATGGGTTTGGATCCAAATTTGAATTTTGTCATAAAGTGAGAATTTTAAGCACTGTTCAGATATGTTAAGACAACTTGAATGCATTTTTGTTTTAAAAAGTAGTGGACAACACATCAATTGACATGGCCATCTGTCACGTTTTGGAAAGCAAAGATGAAAGACTTGCTTCTGTGGATTCGAAAACCATAAAGACCGAGGAGCAGGGGTTGTTTCCTATATTTCAGCACAGTGGGAAAGATGGGGCATAAAAAACAAGCGTGGAGTTTTAAACTTCCATCACAGCCAAACTAACAGGGAACCAGATGTCAAGTAACGGGAATCATTGTAACCAACGCTATTATTAGCGTAGCATGGTGTTAGAATCCTACTAGATTTAGAACTCTGAAAACTCTAGTTAAAAGTTTGTTATATTAAATAAGCAATTAGAAGTGGATTAGGTGTCATTAGAAGTGGATATCGAGTTTCCCTCATGGAAAAATCTCAATTAGATAGGAGAAGAACTCTATATATAGCTGAAGCAGCAATGTAATCGCTGATATTTGGCTTATGTAAGACTCTGTTTTGATAATACATGTTTGGCTTTACTTCTCAGGATTCATGAGGGATTTTATGTTCAGAATGTGTGATGTTGTCCTTTTCCTAATTCTTGCAGTGGTATGAATGTGTAACACTTAAATTCACTTGAGTGCTCAACTTCCTATAGCATTCAAGACTGTGTGGTCCTATATGAGTTTATGTTATGAATATTTTAAAGCTGAGCCCTGACTTCTAAGTAAGGTTGAATTCATTGTCATATTGAGATGTTGTTGACTCCATAAGCCCAATGGATAGTTGCTAAATGTGTTTCCACCATTCATATTCTTACAGTTGTTTCACAAGAGTTAGCCATCTTAACTATAATCAAAATCATTAACCTTTTTTTGAGAGAGCCCTCTCAGGTTGAGGAGGCTAAGCCTCAGCCTAAAGTAGGTTTGAAATAGTTACTTGAGGTCTTCCTGGTCTGCAACCTCCAGGGTCTGATTTTGAGATAACATCTTCCTCAGGCTTCCCTCCTAGCTCTTCCTTAGTTTTCTGAATCTCTTGAAGAGCCACTTTCACCAGGTCATTCTGTTCAAAAATAATTTGTATGGATGACCAAACATCATTTATTGACTGAGTGATGTTGGTCCATAGAATTTTCCTACTATCTGTTAAATGCTTTTCGAAAGTGAGATCCTTTTCCAATGTTTTTACCTGCTGAGCCAAGCCTTTATTTTTCCTCACTTCCTCAGCAAAATTAATCTTTGAAACATCATACTTCTGCTCTAAAGTGACAAATTTTTCCTTTACCTTCTAGAGTTTGGAAACTTGGAGTTTCATTTCCTCCATGGACTTGATTAATTCTTCTGTACTTAGAACATAAGTTCCTGCCTATGTTGTACCTGTGCTTGTACCTGTAATTGTCTTTGTTGTGGCGAAAGGGTCATTTGGTGCAAGTGTTGTTGCAAGTGTGGATTGCATTGCTATGGAGACCACTGGTATGACATTTTGAGGCTGAGAGGTCAACTCACTTTGCCTGCTCTTTAGTGATTTTTCTAATTCCTGCTAAGTCTCCTTCAACTGTTGATTTAGCTTGAGGACTAAGTCTGTAAGCTCTTCTTCAGACTTCTTTTGAATAACTTCGATAGTATGTGGATGTCTTAGTGGAGGCAACTTTAACTACTTTCTCAAAGGAACTATGTCTTCATCTGTCTTTTTTATCAAGGCCTCTGCAACTTTCACATCTTTTGGGTTATGACCCAATCCAATAACCAACTCCTCCAGTGATTTGATTCTGTTGTCTTCAACCTATGAGGAGGCTCTTTCTAGCTGTAACTGAGCAGTAGTATTATTCAATGAATTTTCCATTCTATGTCATCATGGCCTTGATTGTCAAAGTTGAATATACCATTTCCCTTGTCTGCTTATGTAATTCAATCTGATCTAGGGGGTGAATGTCCTTGGCCATTACTTCAAAATCAGTTTTGAGGTAGTCTACAATTAACCGAGGTTGTTGTACTTTGGGCTTAAAAAATCTCATCTGCATTTTACCTTCCTTGATGTCATATGCTGACATCAACCTATTCTAATTGGTAGGAGCCATCTTCATATACTGATTGTAGACTTGGACCCTTAATGGCTCATTTCTAGCCTTTATTTCTTTGAATTTCTCGTTAATGTCTATGGATTTGTTAACTGACGGCTTGAAGGATGACACTTCAGCACTTTGCTATCCTTCCAGCTCTTGTCTTTGTGAGCTAGAAGGTGTCTCACCTGCTGGGAAGGTATGCTGACTGTCTGCACCTTCTTTTCTCTAACTCTCTGTAGTTTCTTCAAAGAATTCCTCTTCTGAATGGGGATTTCACCTGTGCCTTTTAGCACCAGGCTGATTTGAAGGACCACTGGTAGGGGTAGCTACTTCCCTGTCTCTCTTTAAGCCCTTTTCCTTATTCAAAGGAGTCTATAAAACTGGTTGATCTCCCATGTTAATCTGAGTTGGGTGGGTCTGTGTTTGAGCCTGCTCTCGAGAAGTTTCAGGTTGCTTTGACATGCTTGACTGCCCTGATGATGGATTGCTGGTTTCTTGATCTGTTCCCTGTGATGGTTCTGCAAGTGGTGCACTAGTCTCCTGTGAGTGTCTTTGAGAGGTCTCAGCTGTTGAGGCATTAGTCTCTGATGCTGCTTTGTGAGAAGCCTCAATTGGAACCTGTTCAAAAGAATCCAGTGCAAGTGTCTTTTCTAGATCTTTCATTACATTTTCTACGTTGACCTGAGCACTATCCATTTCTACAAGAGTCCCTTCCCTGCATTCATCCATGTTAGCATATTGCTCAATTTCTGGGATTTTTTGTTGAAAATATGGTGATAGTCTATTTTTCATTCACCTATCACAAATGAAACTGTGGGGGTCATATGGAGTCCAACCAAAGTTTTTGCTTAATCTCATGTGGTCTTCTAGGATTTTTTCAGCTGCTTTGCCTGCTTCTCTATTGTTGTAGACAAATGGGCCTAGGTGATCCTTGATTCTCAGTTGTGCTTTCTTCTTGGCCTTGGTAAAATGAACCTGATTTGAGTTGATGATTTGTCTATAATATTCCAAAGAAAACAGTCTCATTGGAACATATCTTGGTAGCTTGAATGGGGGAAGCTCACAACCATATACCCTGATCTCTGTGTAATTCTGGTATAACTACCAATCACCTACTCTTACTGTATTGATAGCTGAAGGATCCTTTTGATTTCATCACTAATCCTAGGAGGAGGATTTCCTGTCAATAAGGTGGTTGCTGGGTGGAAAAACTAGTCAATGAACTCATTTTAAGCAAAAGATTCGTGGAGGATAGAAGTCCAAAAAATGACTGACCTTGGATTACTTTTTGTATAAAGTTTCTTGACATAAAATGGGAACTTGTCAGACTAATAGTAGAGGATGAGGTGATATATGAATGTGGAATACTTGAAAACCTTTTCATTTCACAGTCGTATGAACTAGTCATGGATTTTCTCAGCGAGAAAATGAAGCATAATTATACTTGACAGCAGGGGGCTAACCAGGGGTAAAGATGGACATCAACGCTAAGGTTAACTCATCTACATACTCACTAGTGTTGAATCCCATGTCTGTAGCTATCATATCAACTATGATTTTGCTTGTATCTGTGAAGGAAGTTGACATATAAGGAGGGGGATCTTTAGGTTGATTCTCTTTTAATATGAAAGTCTAGCAGAGGCGACTGAGTTAAGATTGGGATAACCTAGTTGATTTCTCAAACAAATCTCCAAGGGAAATGGGGGTGAGGGCTTGAATAGGATGAAATTGCAGCATCTCATTGATTGAGTCAGCAGTTATTGTGAAGAGGACTATTTGATTGAGAGACATCACTGCTCTAAGGTTGGTGTCATAATTTGCATGGCACTGATGGATTATATCAAGAAAAAAACGCACAGAGGGGAAAAAGTACATTGGGAGATTGGATTCCTACAGTCCTATGGCATCATAGCCATTCAAGTGATTATCTTGGCATTGACAAAATACTTTCAGATGGTCTTTATTAGTGGTTAGGTCTTTTATTTGAAAATCCTTATCTGCTAGAGGCAGATAGTCGAAATCACAGTGAGGGGTGGTAATGGGTATAATATTTAGGGCTACCAGGGTTTCCATTTTGGTTCTTGTGGATTCAGATAGGAAACTCGGGTTTTTCAAGTGAAATTGATGAAACAGAGGGTCCGAGGAACTTTGAATTTCAAGTGTGGTAACTGAATTATGGTGAATTGGGATTATTTTCAATTAATTTGTAGTGAAAGCAAGTATTTAGAGGGTTTCTTGATAGGAATTTAGTAACTGCTTTTAGGGACGAGCAACAGAATGCATGTACACTGGGTGTGAATGGAGGATTCTGAGCGACATCAACTGCAAATTTTGAAGTTGGTTGGCATCTAGGAGCATAAGCTGGTTGACCTCATCGTTAAGTTTGCATGGATGTATGCATTCACAAAATAGAATGACAAAATGATTTTTTTTGTTTTATATACAAAGTCAAGGATTTGGCGGGTTTTGGGATTTGGATGGGTGGTGTCAGTGGGAGGATTTGATGTTTTGTCATTTAGTGGGAGGCGGTAAGCGGTTTTTATCGCATCGCTCATGGAGGGGAGGCAGTATTTGGGATTAGCTGAGTAATTCCATACGATGAGTGACACATGGCGAGGGCACTGTACACAAAACTGCTTCACGATCGCGCGCTAACGTTCAGTCGCGGAGGGCTGTGCGATATGCATGGTAGTCATCAGATCTAGAGGGCTGATTAGATGACTATCGAGGAGGTGATGGTGACGGGAGTTTAATGAGGAGTAGGCCCAACACAATTAAATATATTTTAATCATATGAGGAGTAACGAGATTGGTTAGGAAAGTTATTGATTTACCATGGGTGTTAATTAATACTTATTTAATATGGTGGGTGTCGGGGTTCTTAGTTAGTTATAGATTAACTGATTAATCCCCATTAATGATGTGAATATATTTAACCGAGGGGTGGGATATATAAGTATTTGGGGTTTTTACGTATTTATAATAATTACGGGAGTGGGTGAATCTTTATAGGGGAATTGCTTAATAACATAAATTAGTAGTTAATATGATATTGAACGGAAAAAGCACTAAATCTAAAACATTTTCATGCGTATATTTAAAAATTAGGCTTAGTGAAAAATGAGGGTTTTTCATGGAAAATATTTTAATTTCCCTAAGTAAAATAGGATTTTACTTAAGGAAAACTTTATGAAGGGCATGAATGACTTATAAAGGGGTATGATGATTGATGAATGGGATTAAGTACTTAGGCATTTATAAGTTATTGGGCCAAGGGTCCAGTCCTTCCAGAAGTCAGAGAAATGCCCTGAGCCCCTCTAATTTGATTGATACCTTCGCACTTAGGGGAAATTAGTGAAAATTTAGGGGAAATGAGTAGGGAAGTTAATTATTTTGACTTTGCTTGCTTGATGTGCCTTCCATGTGATACATGCCATTTGCCTTATGATGAAAGTAAAAATATTTGCACATTTTAGACATAGCATTCATCATATATTATTTTTGCAACCATCATCTACCTACCCTACCTACTTAACCTAGCATTTTCACTTCTTTATTAGGGTGCATTTAGACTAGAAAACCCATATCAAACTTTCTTTTCTTTTACATGGTAATGCTTATCTAAGTCTACACTTATTACATCCAAGGGCTCAGATTAAATTGTTGAGTTCCTTTTTCACTCTACCTATCTACTTGTCTGCCAAGAATAAACTGTTTGGTCAGATCTTTATTCTCTATTTCTACAACATGAAATTGAAATATGAACTAGCCAAGTTTACATTGTTTGACTATTCATGAATTGTGGCATAAGTGACAAACTACACACAATTGTTTATTTTACAATAGTAAACAAGTAGTGGAATTTAGGCTTTCACACTTTCCTGGTCTTTCTTTTTGTTGGGGTTCATTTTCTCTTATTTTTTGACCATCTTTTATTCTTTTCACCCTTTGATTTTTCTTTTAGGCTATACCCTCTTTACATTTTTTAAAATTTTTTATTTTTTACAAATATGGAAAATCTTTGCAACAAGAAAAGGTTTGAACATATTACATAGCTCATCAAGTCAATCATGATATATGATTCCTATTGGTATAGGGGCATAACACCTGGAAATGATGCATGAGTTGGAGACACAACTCCTTGTTTCCAAAGAAGCCTTAGTCAAGTACAGCTTGAAGAAGAGGTAAATAATTCCATTTTGTCTTCAAATTCCTCTAAAAATATTTATGTTGGTTCTTTTGAAAAAGATACCAGAGGCATAGGGTCCAAGTTAATGTCCAAGATGGGCCATGAAGGAAAAGGCTTGGGCAAACATGCACAAGGTATTGTTGAGCCAATACTGGTTGAGGAAAGGCCTAAGTATTTGGGTTTTGGCTATGGATAGTCTTATGGAGAAAGTTCCAAAGCTGCCATGAAGACAATTGAAACAGTTCCAAGAAGGAGTTTCATTTCAGGTCTTCTACCTCAAGAGTGTGAAGTGTATTCTTGGGGAATGCAATAGTGTGAGGCATACTTTGCAGAAAGAAGGTGTATATCAGCATACACTTGAACCGGAGAGTTGTGGAAACTTTGAAACCAATGAAGAGATTGATGGTGTTCCAAAGGGAGCTACTTCTTCATTCAATTCACCTCCTCATGAAGGCAATAAAGGTGAAAGAGAAAGGTATAAATCTAGTCCTAATCATATTCCTTTTGATTATGTAAAACATGATAAATTTCCATATAAGCATGGGAAAAGAATTGCATGTTCCTTTTGTGGTTTGGTTAACCATAATGTTGCTAGATGTTGGAAGAGAATGACCACATGCAGGAAACTTCGGAAGGAAAAGAAGCAAGAAGCCAAAGGTCTATTGGACAAGGCAAATCATGCTGTCAAAAGGGTGCGCATGTGTTGCACTTACTGTCATAAGCAAGGACACATCGCTGAAAAGTGTTGGACTTTGAATCCAACAATGCTTCTACGAAACTTGAAGAAGGTGGAAAGAGAAAATGGAAGGAAAGGAAAGAAAGATTCCATGAATGATGTGTTTCAAGATGATTCACATGTTGATGTTGATGCGCAGACAAAGGTAACACCTTTGAAATGGATTGGTTAGAAATGGTTAGAGTTCTTATCCAATTAAGGTTGCATGTCTTTTGATAATGAATCTATTTGAATTTCTTTGTTAATGAGATGGAAGTTGCATGATTTTACCAAGAAGCTGAATGGGAAAGTTGAGTAGGTGACTCACTTTATTGCTGCAACATTCTATTCATTTCAGCTTCAAAAGTACAGTGTGCTTAAGCGAAAGTTGAAGGATGAAATGTGTGCATAAGCATGATATGCATGAACACAGGGATGTTGAGAATTTCCTTGTATTTGAACATGTATTTGTAATTAACTTGAAGGGTTGATTGCTTTGGCATGCATGTAATGTTAATGTTGACTTGGAAAAAGTTGATTTGGTCTCCAGGATGGAGATAATGATGAAGTGTTTCATCTTTGGAAAAACATGTAGAAAAAGATGTAAAGACAAGCTTGACTTGAAGGGTAAATTGTTTTAAAGGCATGTTTTATTGGATTGTTATCTAGTTAATCATTTGTATGCAGTTGTAAGACATGGAGGTTCACAAGATGTGAAATCTGTTTCTTTTGTTAAAGCAAGAGTTTAGGCCATCTAGTTTTTGTCTGTAATCCTGTTGTTGTTAACAGTTGTTGTTGACAGTATGTCAAACATGTACAAATGAAAATTTTGTAAAGCAGATGTAACTTCACATTGGTTTGAGCCACCTTGGATCAATAATCAAGGAAGAGAAGTTCAAACTACATTCTGTGAGCTTCTCAGCAGGAGTTCTATAGGAAGTCAAGGAGGAAGACAGTTCTTCCCAGGAGGACAAGCACATCCAAGAAGGGAGTGTTGAAAGGCTTTGGTTCAGAGGAACTATGAAAGGAAAGTGTATGGAGGCTGAAAGAAGAGGGTGGGGTACTCTCATTTACTGTTCAGATCAATATATCAGTCTTTTGGAGTCCAAAAGGTTTTTTTAGTGGGAAGACGTGATCCAAAATGGATCTTGAATAAACTTCTAAGTCTAAAGGACTTCATATAAGAGGTAAAAGGTGCTAAAATGGCACAAATGCATGTAAATCCGAGTTTGGATAAGCACGAGGGCGAAGGTCGAGGATCATGGAGATAAACGCTTTTACAAGAAAACCCTATTAAGGCAGCGGACCAATTGACGGTGCAGAACATGGGCTTGTTACACACACACACACACACACACACACACACACACACATATATATATCACATTTCAATAACATAAAGGGCGGATAGCGATCCTGAAGCACAGTCGACATGCGTTTGCAATCTCCGCTTTATTGCATCAGAGAAAATCCAACAGAGTGGAC